>JAPYYQ010001573.1:0-55607 GCA_030522585.1 Anagyrus pseudococci
AAAAAAAAGGAAAAAAAAAGAAAAAAAAAAAAAAAAAAAAAAAAAAAAAAAAAAAAAAAAAAAAAAAAAAAAAAAAAAAAAAAAAAAAAAAAAAAAAAATGGGTGGAGAGAGAGAGAGAAAAGGATTCGTTGCTTCATGGAATTCTCAAGAGAAAGCTAATACGAGATAGTTAAAGACAGCCGGATGAGAGGCAATGACGGAGTGTATCGCGCGCGCTTGAGGGAGCCGAGAAGAGCAAAAGGGAAAATCGCTCGCATGTAACTCACTGTATGGAGCACGGCAGCGGGCGCAGTTGACCTCCGCGCGAAATCAAGATTTATCGATTTGGCCGAAAGGACGCCGAGTATATTAGCGGCGAATTTGGCGCTCGCGCTATATCCACACACACACACACACTATACGGAGATATACATGTATACATACACCATGCAGGAGAGAATTGAACGGCATGCCCTCGTGCTCGCGCCTGCATTTTCTACCTCTCCTCACCCCCGCCGCTCCCTCTCTTGCTCTCTCTCTCTCTCTCTCTCTCTCTCTCTCTCTCTCTCTCTCTTTCTTTCTGCACCGGCTCGAAAAGGAGATAACGAAGTGAAACAAGTTCCTTCGATTTTATCCTTTTTCTTCTTTTTCTCTCACCTTCACTTCCCCCCTCCCCCGTTTCTTTTTCATCTCCTCCAGGCCTCTTCCATTCCTCCCAACTTGGCTTTCGTCCTTCTCAGCAATTTTTCTCACTCCCACCTGTGTGCCCCCAATGCGCGCGCACACCCTTTCTCTCTCACACATACACTCTCCTCAGTCTTTCTCTGGTCCTTTTTTCGCCCGTTGTTACTCCATTTCCCGTCCTTCGTTTTTTGTCCTCGTTATTTTTTTCCCTACCGATGAACGAGAGAGAGAAAGAGAAAAAGAGAGTGCCCAGTTCCTCTCTTTCTCTGTCTTTCGTGGGCTGCTAACAACCGCGACGCCACGGTGAAGAGCAAGAGGGAGAAAGAGAAAGAGCTACCTTTGGAATCCACCGCTCTCGATTTTTTCCTCTCTTTCCCCGGTTCGCCGCAGTGGTAGCCCCTCTCTCCTCCTACTTCCCATCCGCTGGCCAAGTCGAGTCCGCTTCCGAGAACTTTTAAAAGTCGCGCACGAGCGAACGCCTTCTTATAATAATTTTATGATGTTATTGGTTCCTTAGAGGCTCCAGGGGGTGGGCTGGGCAGGGGGGGTTACTGTTCGGTTGAAGAGTTGAACCACGAACGATGATTGAGCCTCGTATTTTTTACGATACTTGACATCGATAACGGAAATTAAGGCACAAAAACGACACCGCTAATGGCCGTTTAACATCATGTTTAATGCGCTATTTTTCACTCGCTCTCGGGGGGCGGAGCTCCTTCCTCTCTCGGTTTTTGGCCAGTCAGAGCTCCCCCTATCCCTTATTCAAGCTCGCTTTTTCTTTTATTTTATTTACCGATGCGCCTTTGAAATTTTTTAGAAATTGATTTTTCGAGCTTATTATAGCGTTAACGATCGCTTCGATTATTCATTCATCTTTCGCTCCTTTTTCTCCTTAGACTCGACCAGCATATTTTTCCCCTTGACTTTATTATTATTTTTTTTTTTTTTTTACAAACGATCGACTATAAACGCATAAAACTCAGATTAGCTTCATTTTTTTCCAACCTAATGAATTCAAAAAAGTTTTAAGGAATAAATAAGCCCAAGTGAGAGACAGATAGCACGTTATTTTGCAAGTGCAAATCTTTTTTTTTCGCGGTGCATCAGCATATATACGTATACACGTATATATTTCATTATTATGAGATTTCCCAAGCGAGCCATAAATTTTGAAATGTTGTAGAAGTATGCAAATTAGGCAAAACTTCATTTATTCCCATTTAATCTGCTAACCGATGTAAATACCCCGCCTTGGGATCAGATCATTGCGCTCGCGTACAAGTGAATTTCTTTTATTTGCCCGAGCTTTCTCACGTTTCGAGGGGCGCGTTCGTTTATTCTTCTTTTCGAGGAACGATCCTTATAAAATGCCGTTCTTATCGATTCCGATTAGTTTTGCGAAATCATTTATCAGCTATCCAGATGTTTGCCCCGGCTTTTCGAATGTTTGCGCGCTATTTCGTTTTAAAATCGACATTGAAAAATTATCGCATAGCTTTGACCGTAAGGGCTTTCAAGTCGTTTCCAAATTTAAATCGGATCGCTTGTAAACGTTTTACGATAGGCCGTTGTTTTACTGGATACAAATCCCAGGGGAGGGGGAAACATTCCAGGATAAGCAGAGCAGAACAAAAATCTGAAATGTAAATTGGCGAACGGTAGCGCGTGGTTGGGAAAATTTTTTGGCAAATCGTTGCGCGCTCCCTCCTCCCCCTCGAATTTCTTTTAGCACCGTCGGTTAACCCAGTTTTTCGCAGCGGGATAATTAATCGATAAATCTCGAGAGCCGTTGCTCGCTCGTTTCGCGTTCAATGGTCATTTGAATAGAATGTCGGCTTGGTTTTTGCCATTAAAGAAGCCCGTTGCGCCGCTTCAAGGATTCATTGAATAAAGGAGACTCGTCAAAATGTAACTTGCGCGTACAAGCGAATCAATCATTTATAAAAGTTTAAAGGCTTTGCAAATATCGCTCTATATTTCTACGATCGGCAGTTTTTAAACTTTCACGCGACCGTAGTGCCATAAAAACGACTTTCCGAAGTGTGCCAGAGACAATAAAAAAAGTACAAACCGTAATTCTCACGTAGTCAGGGCATAAATACTCGTAGGCTTATTTACATACGAGCGCTAAAGAGGATAATTTACGTGTCGCGTACGAGGTCGCCCTCGTAATCGTCAATGATCGAGGTATAGCAAAAGAAAAGGTAAAGTAAGCGATAGAAGGAGCCTGAAAAAGAAAGAGGTAGCCGTCGCGTAACGTGTCATTATACCCGCGCTCTCGGGAATCGTCAATTTTTCCGAATCGCGGCCAATAGCCCGAGATAGATAAGGCCACGGCGCACGGGTAAATTCCCCCCCGCTTAAAAGTCGCCGAGGATGAAGAACAAGAGAGAAAGAGAGAGAGAGAAAAAACGGGGTATATGCACTCGAGGTTGGAGTCGTTTATTTTTCTCGGCGGGACCTCCCTCGGCCGCGCGCCTCGGTAAGAGCTGCACACGCGCAATATCTCGCGGGCGAATCGGGGTGCGGGCGCGCGCAGGTCGTTTTTCGAAGCGCATAGCGATGACGAGACGCCGGCTATATACGCGCGCGCGCACGCCCGGCCCTCGCTCTACTCATCGGCCCCGACCTTGACTCTTGTTCCTTCTTACCTCCTTCCGTGCTCTCCGACGAAGTAGAAGCAGCAGGCGGAGGCACGGCCGAGAATGGCCGAGGCTCACAGGGGGAGAGATCCTTCTCGTAAAGTAACCCGATCGCTCTGAACCATGACACCGCAGATGGCTTGTCCGTTCGATGAATCTCCCTTCTACACGTCTCAGCAGCCCTACCCTCTACGCGCATCTCTACTTCTCCTTAGCCCGTTTGCTCCTTACGTTTCTTTTTCTCCTTTCGACTTTGGCTGCAGCCTTGTTTTTCACTTATACCCTATATCCATCGTTGCCTCAATACCCCTCGAAGAAGTGTGCTCGGCTGATCAGGTCGAATGAAAAAGGACAATAACAAAATTAGGTTTAGATATCGTCAAAGGGCACGTTATAAGCTTCTCTAAATTGACCCGTTGAATCCCGGGGGGGTAATCACGAGTCGAATCGCGTCTTATCGTTTTTTAGGCGCCAGCAGAGCCGGCCAGAGGAATGCGCGCTGCAGCTCGAAATTAAAGCACGAGCCGGTGTAGGAGTAAAGTAGGAGTGAAGACAGGCAGAAACGTCGTGGGTGCCTTTTGCCTCGTAAAACCCCGTGGTTCGAGAGGATGAGGAATGGGAGGGGGGGGGGGTGGAGCGAGGTCCGCTCTCGATAGGGAAGAAAGAAAGGTAGAAAGGTGTGCGGGAGAAAGAGAGCCGTAAGATATACCCTCCTTTAACGTCACCTTTTACGATGACCGGCCCTGCCTTTGCCGCATTTGTATATATCCACGTGCATTTGCACGCGGTTGTTGTTGTGTGTATGTGTGCGACAGGGGGTCCTTTCTAGACACGAGAGCACCTTTATTAAGGTCAACGGCAGGCGATAAAAATTTCAGTCCGCGAAAAAGAGATTCCTCTACCACCGGCTGCTGCTGCTGGCTCTCGGTATAGATGTGATTTATCGAGCGTCCTCTCTCTCTCTCTCTCTCTCCGAGGAGCAACGTTGCGCTGCGGCTGATGGCTCAGAGCTACTCACCTCACTCGCGTGCGAGCGGATTAGCCGGGCAGCTGCATTAGATGAAATATAAAGCTTATCGCCATAAGACCAGTCCGCGGTAATAACGCCAAAGTTGATCGGTATTAAGCAGCAGCAGCAGTCGAACGTTGGCTCGTTCAATCGGTGTCTGGCTTAGCCAATAAACATTCGCCATACCTTCATTTCTCAATCGCACTGTGAATATGCCAACGTCTCTTTCTCTTCCGTGCGGAATTCAACCGAATGGCGCACATCACTCTCGCTGTATTCAGTCATCCGAACGATGACCGCTCCGTAAACGCGATTGTACAATACCTTCTCTTGGCCCGGAGGTCCTCATGTCGTTGAAATTTATTTTACGATCGCCCAGTCCTCCGATCGATTCTTTTTACTCCCCCCCAGAGGTTGCTCATATGTGCGCGTCCGCGACAGTTTTATTTAATTGTTACCGAGAAAAATCCCCGCGCGATGGCGCATAAGTTAGGACACGCGATAAATTTCGGCTATTAACGTCCGGCCGGATCGATTCGTTATATTTCGCGCACGGGGCTGCGCGATCGAATTTGTCGGGGCGAAGGGGCACAAAAAAGCAGCGGCTCCGTCGGCTAATCGTCGTCGCCGTGGCTGCGCAAAAAAGGCGCACCTCCATTCGGCATAATTTGCAAGAGCCCCCGGAAGGGGGGATTGGGCGGCTTGTAAATTTAGTTGACGCAGAAGGGGTGCTGGGGGACACGAGGCGAGTGACCTTCCGCGAGAGAGGTGGCGTATGCGGAGAGAAAGAGAGCGATTGCGGCGAGTCCGGGGGCGCGCGCGCTATACTCGTTCCATTTTCGCTATTCACGAAATGCATGCGATCGGCTGGAAGGGGCGGGTTGTATAGAAGCCGCGGACGGCCGCGCGCACTCGTAAATATATCGCCCGTAAATTCCCGAGTCACGAAGATACAGCTGGAGGAGGGCTGAGGAAGAGGGGGGTTAGGGGCTCATTAAGCTATTGTATTCGCGGATTACATCGTCTCGCGTCTTTCTGCGGGCTTCGTCGGCTTCCCCCCCCCCCCCGTCTCTTTTTCCAGCAGTGTACCGTTGGTAGCGGATGGTCTCTCCGTGCTTATGCTCGTCGGGCCCGCGGAGAGGAAAATCGAGCAGGTCATCTATATGTCGGTAATCTGGTTGACCGAGGGCGCCGTGAATATTGTCTCTCATTTAAAAGTCCCTCTCGCGCCCGAGTCAGAACGTTCAATCGTCGGACTAATAAAGAGCCGAACTTACGATTTGTTACTTTGTTGGCGCGGGATATGTGTAAGGTGGAATAAAAGGATACCTGCCTCCCCCCCCCACCTCCACCCGCTCCTCTACAATTCGCGTTCGTTATTTAGCATCCGTTGGGGGGGGGGGGTACACGTATAAGAGAGTTCGTTAGATGGGCTCGTCGACGAAAAGGGGAGCGATAAAAGTTGAGAAATATGAGCGGGGGAGAAAGGTTCTGCTGTCATCGAGGCCCGAAGCCAAGAGGAATTAACGAGCTATACAGTCGGTTTTACGAGCGAGTAGGCTAATAGTCTTTTTTATCATGCAACCCCTTCCCCCCTCCTCCAATTTCCACCTCTTCCTTGATATGCGTATACGGACTTTATGCCAAACTGGAGAATTTCGATTTTTATACGGATTTACAATGTCGTTTTTTGCTTCTTCCTCTTCTTCGTAGACAATTTTATAATGCCGACGAAAAGAAGAAAAAAAAACCGAAAAGCATATCCGCTAATCATTGTGTACTCAGAATGTGAAACGAGCAAGAAATTGAAACAAAAAAAGTGGGGTGGGGAGGAGAGAGAAATAAAAGAGTAAAAATTCCGTCTCGACGGATAAGGGTAAACGAATATTTTTTACCCTTGACTTTTCGTATCGCAAACCGAGGCAGCGTAGGAAAAAAAGAAACAAGACGGAAACATCAACCTAAGAGAGAGAGAGAGGGAAGAGCGAGCAACGAGGATGGGAGGGGGTGGGGGAGATAGAATCCAAATAACCGCGAGAAAGAGTAAAGTGGCGATGTGGGAGGGAGGGGGGGGGGTGAGAGGTCCGCGGCATCGTGAATTAAAGCGCGGTCGCGGCGGTGGCGTCGGTCGGGCACGGAAAGTGAAATAAAGCCGTGCGGTCCGACGGGGGGCGCGTCAGTTGGTCGCGCACGGCCGAAGATGGCCTTGCAAGATGATGACGTCGGGGGTGGAGACGTCCGAGCTCTCTTTCTCTCTCTCTCTCTCTCTCTCTCTCTCTCTCTCTCTCTCTCTTTCTCTCTCTCTCTCTCTCTGCCGAGGTTGCAGCCGCGGGAACGGGCTATTGTCTTCAAGGGCGGCTGGGGGCAGGGGAATTGACCCGCAGAAAAATCGCGAGAGCGCGATGATGCATCTTAATTCGCCGGTTGTGTTCGCCTTGGCTATATGCCTCTCTTTCGCTTGCCCCGGCCGCGGAAAGGCCGCCGCGCGATAGCGTCGCGCCCCGACGACGCCGGCCACCTTCCCCCCCCCGCCCCCCCTCCTTCCTCCCTTCGCGCCCCCGTCTTTCGGATCGTTAACCTCCGGTGCTCCCGCTCGCTCGCTCTTTCTTTCTACGTGCGCCCAACGTCGATTTCGCGATGTGAGAGAGAAAGAGCATAGCCTCGGCGGCGGCGGCGGCGCATCTCGGGACGTTTTCGTGACTCTTGCCCCCCCGTGGCTTTTATACTCGCCAGACACGTATCCCGGCTAATTGTTCGGCCGATTTGCCGGATTCTTTGTCCCCGGGGCTCCTTTTAGCATGCGCCCGCGATCTATACCACTGCACATATAGCGGCCTTTTTCTTCTTGCACCGACTTTGCCCCCCCCCCCTAACTCTCACCGAAGACGACTTGATGTGTTAGTACGATATATATACAGCGCGACTAAACCGGCAATTTTACGGCCGTTTTTTTTAACCTCTCTCAATCTTAGCGTCTCTCTCATTTTATTCTTGCTACACTATACCATAATTATATACGTATACTAACGACATTAATGAATGCACGTGTTTGTTGGCTCTGTATCAAAGCCGAACAATGCAGTCACGTAGATGTGAAAATTAATTTCGAGCAAAGCATATACGGATCTCTGACAAACAAAGAATACATATATATCAAGAGCACACAGGTATACAGAGCCTGGCACGTGGCATTGAAGGCGAAGAAAAGAAGGAAGGAAAAAAAATGGCTAGGAAAATGTTTAAGTAAATGACGTAATGCATTGTCCTTCGTCCTTACCAAGTTCTCTCACGTGAATCATTAGGTAACAAAGTAACCGAAAAATCACTCCGCACACTCGAGATGACGACGACGACGACCGGGGCAACATTCAGGGTTTCTCAAGTTTCGTTGAGAAAGTCGATAATTTAGTCGTTAATTGGGGACACCCCTTACCCCCCTTCTCCCCTCGAGACTATTTGGCCAATGAGCTTGAGCCATAAGCTTGTCAACCCTGAGCCTAATTATCTTGTGTATATAAGAGAGTGGCGTGTGCTCTTTAAAAAAAAATATCCTGCCCTCTCTCCCCCACCCCACCCCTTACTTTTGTAACGCGCGTTAAGTTTGAAAAACAAAGGACGGCACTTTTTTTCATTTTCGCCATCGCCGATAAATTATACACACTCGTGCTAAACTTAAAGCAAGCGTGAAATGGAATTTTTCAATTTGCAATAAAATTCGATTTCGCCGTAAGCCAACCCCCCCCCCCCCCCTCCAGTCACTAAACTTTGTACTGCGATCCTTTTTCTGCGTACCGTGAAAAATCTCGAAACTCTATACTTAAGCTTGCGAGGAAAACAAAAGAAATAGAGGAAAGAAAAGATAATTAAAAAAAAAGTAAAGAAAAAAATTAATTGTTAACGCTGTTATATATATATATATATTATATATAGAGAGAGTTGCATCTTCATTGAAATGGAAAACAAATTAAGCAATCAAATTAAATGCTTTCTTGATCAGCCTCAGTGCTTAGGGAGTATAGACAAACACACACTCTCCGCGGATATCTAGACTTGGCAAACATATAGAGAGCGAAAACGTTTCGTAATTATATCCAGCTCTCTCGTGCTCATCGTCGTCGCTTACTCGCAGATATTTAACAAAGCCTCCCTTTGTTCGGGCAAAACGAAGTGAAAGTTATAAAGAAGAGCGCCTCATGAGCTGGAGAGGCAGAGTAGTCGGTGCTATACAGCGGAGAGGCGCGCGCGCTCGCTGGAGCTATGCAACCATAGAGCTGCTTTCATCAAATGAATCACTGTAGACCGGACGGGGGGAGGACGAGCGGCGCTCCGTACTCCTCTCTCGCATCTCTTGTGTTTCGCGCAGACGGAGCGCAGTCGCGTTGTGATACAGTCATGCAATATAAGCCAGTCGGACCGTGTCTCGAACAATACGCCTCTCTCACTCGCCGCGAGGGTGGCACGGGGGGCAAGTGCCGAGGGACCGGACGTCGCGGAAACATCTCTCCGCGCTCTCTCATCTCCACGAGAGAGGGAGAGAGCCTCCCGCCTATCGTAATTTTCCATCGGCGCGGTAGCCAAGCTTATCCCCATTGTCATCGGGAAGCCTCATCACAGCAGCAGCAGCAGCAGCACACCAGCCGGCAGTCTCTCTAGCTGCTGAGAGCGTAGAGCGTTCATGGCCTCGGCTTTCTAGGCGTTTTTTTGTCACCGGCCGTCCTAGACACTGAGGACGTGACTAAAAGAATAATGGCGCTATTTTCCGCGGACCCTCCGGGGTCGCGCCGTTCTCGCGCCCATCCTTCTCTCTCTCTCTCTCGCGAGCGCGCGCGCTCACTCTCTGTGTTTTTCTCTTCTGGCCGTGACGCGCTTTGCGGAAGAGTTTCGAAAACTCCTCGTCGCCGAGACTTTTCGGAATTCACACGCTTCAATGACGCCGTATACACCCGGCGAATGAATTCTCAACTTCCCTCTCCGTTGCGTCATTCGCGTATACGCTAATTGCCTTTGCCTTAACATCGCGACTCATTAGTGCGCGCTCTAACGACTGGCTTTTATTTTTCTCCGCCGGGGAAGGGAAAAAAAATGTGATTTTCGGTGATTTCGCAGCCAACGAACTGCGCGACAATATTGTAACGTTAAAAGGATAGTGCGTTTCAATACGGCGATGACACCCGAGAGTTTATTAAATTTCAAAAAGCGAATCAACGATTCGGCATGTCGAATTGTTAAAATTTTAACAAGTTCGGAGCGAAGGATCCAGAGAGATGCGGGGGAGATATTCGAGATATCTCGTGAGAGATATAGTCGAAAAGCCAACAGGTACGCGCGTACAGGGCAAAGCGAAAAAAAAAGAAGAAGGGTTCGAGGGCAAGGGCCGATCAGCAGCCGATCACGGGGAGTTAACATCTCGATTACCGATTTCGGGCAAAACACGTGTCGCTCCAATCAGCTTCGGGCCTTTCATCGCGCACGCATATTCTCTCACTCGTCTCGCTCATCTTTCATCTCGCTCGTCCTCTCTCACTCGCTCTTGAGGGAGAGCGTGCGCGGGGCTCGTCTCTTGATACGCTAGCATATGGCACTGGCTCGCTACCGGTTTCGTTCCCATCGTCGCTGGCGGCTTATTACCCCGGGGCAAAAAAATAGCAGGAAGGCCATAGGGATAAATTAAAAGGCAGGAACGCAGAAGGTATGTCGAAGGAATTTTAGCGGTGAAGCGACGAGGATACGCGCGTGGACATATTGTTCAAATAATTCGCGATGCTTTGAAAAAAAAAGAGAAGGGGGCTAAGGGAACGGTGCGGGAGGGGGGAAGAAGGACGAAGAAGCGAAAATGTGTACGCTCGAGTGATTTTTATCCGTTTTTATTACTCGACTCGATGTGGCAGGCGAGTTTTGAGATGAAAGAGAGAGGAAGAGAGAGAGAGCTGATCAAGGAAGTATTTATTTATGCGAATAAGAGCCTGATATAAACAGATATTGACTTTTCTCAGATGTTTCAAAATGACTTTATATATATATATATATATATATATATATATATACACACGCACTAACAGCAAGGGCCAAAGCTATATAGACATATTGGGCATAAATAACAAGCGCATATATGATAGCCAGCCCGGGAGGAACGCCTTCGTGTACGCTTCTCGCGCATACTTATATCTATACTCTTTCTCTGCCGACAATTTATCTGCCAAATGTTCGATTCGACGAAAATTCTCTTCCCAGATAACATAAATATAGGAAGCGAAAGAAAGAAGGAAAGACAGTTAAGACGGGAGAGGGGAAAAAAGATTAAGCCTGGGGATCTTTGTGCGGGCGTGTGCAGCGGATAAAAGCTGCTGGGCCGAGCGGGAGGGAGAAAGAGAGAGAGTAGGCGCAGTTACCGTACATGGAGGCATTCCTCGTTGAGAGGGTGGTAGGGGTGGGTAAGGGCATCACGCCGATGGCCGCGCGCGATCTGCAATAGCGATCTGCGAGCATAATACAGCTAGGCCCTTAAGCAAGGCAGAAAGAGAGAGAGAGAGGCTCTCTGCTCTTTCTCTCTCTTTCTCTCTCTAACAGCAGCGGCATCTAATCGCAAGGTATACACCGCGCGCCGGTGATTGTCGCAGCTTGCTGCAGTAACAGCAGGAGTCGACCGGCCGCAGCTTACAGGACACCGACTCTCTCGTTCTTTCTCGCTCACTCTCTCTCTCGCGTGTATCCGTTCTCTCTCTCTTGGCGAGCGCACGCAGTCCAGCACGCAGCAGCAGCGGCAGAAGCATCGCCGGTCCCGAGAGCAGAGTGTGACAGGATAAAAAAGGTACTAGACCGATTGGAAAAAAGGAGTAGGAGGATAAGGGGCCAAGGAAGCGAGAGAGGGACACGTTGTGTATATATATAGATAGAGAGAGAGAGGAAAGCACAGCGCGTGGTGAGGAGAAGCCCCGGCGCAGCAGCGAGAGAGAGAGAGAGCGCAGGAGAAAAAGAGAGCGAGCAAAGTACGAAGGAGCGCGCGAGGCAACTCTCCGAAGGGGGAATGATCGGGCTGTTATGAGACTCGCTGAGACTGGTCGCGCGGCGCTGCTCCAGCTCTCTCGTGAAGCGAGCTAGAAGGATATGCCGGAGGTTCAGCGCACCGAGTCCCCGAGGTCGGCCTCCGCCGTTGCCGGCCTCCTCGACGATTTTACCAGCCCCCCGACAGCCATGGCTGCTACCGCAGCACCGGCTACCAGAGCCAGCAGCATTGCCGATCTCGAAGAAGAGGGACCGCGGCGTAACGCCGCCGAGCGCAGCGTCTCCTTCAATCGGGACGTCCACGTCAAGAGGATCGGTGAGTCGCACGCTCTTCCTCTCCCCCCCCCCCTCTCTCTCTTACTGCCTTCTCACCCTCTCATCTCATCTCTCTCTCTCTTTTTCTAGCTCTCTTCCACTCACTCACTTACCCTCTTTGGTATATACATAGACATATAAATGTATGTTATGTATGTACGTAGCGCATGCGATACATATGCGCATACACAAAGTTATACTTACACAGGCTCGCTATATACGCTGTGAGGAAGAGGCGAACGCGAGAAACTGCGCGCAAAGTCTCAACTGTCTCTCTCTCTCTCTCTCTCTCTCTCTCTCTGTACGTGTATGTGTATGTGTCTATGGACGCTGGGACGTAGTCGTCGTAGTCGTCTTGCTTCACTAACGAACGGCCGCGGCGAGAAGGAGCCTCTCGGCTTCCTAAGCGCGCGCGAGCGCACCCGCGGAACAATGACTTTTCTCAAGCGCGCGCGCACCTGTCTCCTCTCCCTCCCTCGAGCCGCTGATGATTCTCACCCCCTCGCGGTTCCTGCAATATTCCCTCCTCTTCGCGCAGCTATACAGAGCGCCGCGGAGAAGTATACTCCTGCCGATCCTATACCACTCTGCTCCCGGCGCAGCTCTCCTCTTTTCCTATTTTATTTTTCAATTTTACAAGAGGAGCAGCAGCCCCGCACCGCCACTGCGCGCAGCCTTAATTTACTCGGTATGCCGTTGATGTTGTTGCCGCCGACGCCACCGCTTCTCCTCCTGCTCCAGAGCTCCTTCTCACTTGCTCTCTCTCTCTCTCTCTCTCTCTCTTTCTCTTTTCGCTCTGCTTTACTCTGGGCAGACGAGAAAGAGAGGGAGGGAAGGGCCGCAAACTGTTTCTCATAGGACGCGAGGAGATTGGCTTTTTGTCGCGAGGGAGAAAGAGCGGGATATAGAGGAGTCGCGAAGGGTTGAATTTCATTTGAATTTTTAGTGCCCCGAGGGCTAAGATCGTTAGGCTGGATAGGCGTGAATTATGTACGGGACAGCCTCGGGCGAGCCTAACCGAGCGACAAGTCCGCCAAGCGAGAAAGAGAGATGCTCTTTTTGAGAATTAGACTTGATGGGCCCGGGACGCCTCTCTCCTACGACTCCTTTTCTTACACCTTTTATCCATTTTCTTGTATTTTTTTTGTTTTTTTTTATAAGGGCTTTGCACTTGTCACGAGTAAATGAAATTGATAAGCGCAGTCGTAATTTACAATCGGTTTTTTCTCGGTTCCGCAGAGTAGGGGAAAAAGCGGTGAAATGAAAATTTGCGTTTTTACCTATCTCGTCCTTTCATGATTTCTTATAAGCATAATGAGGATCTTACAACCGAGGTGAATTTCAATATTTCAACGATTTCGTTGCTCGCGAGATTTTTTCACAGCCGTTTAATGGCGCTATATGCAAATTAGCAAAAAAAAAAAAAAATGAAAAAAAATGAAAAATTCCCAATTACGCAATTTTCACGCAATTTATTAATAAATTACCAAAATGACGAGAAATTAAATGTGCATTATCGGAAAATTCAAAGGAGCCAAGGGGCGAAAACTCGCGGCGCGTGAATATATAAAGTTTAACGTCGCGCGGCGTAATCGTGCCAAGCTCGTAAAATAATAATTTAAACTTAATAAAAATCAACTTAATAAATCCGAACGAATCGTCGGGCGTTACGAAATCCAGCGGTGAGCAGCGTTAGATTTGCGCATATTAAATTTCAATAAACCCGGTGAAACTTTTTAAAATCAAGCGCGCGAAGCACACGTATATTCGATGGAAAATAACGTGCGAAAATGCACTTGGCTTATTTCATAAGACTCCAAGGGAGAGATAGAGAGAGAGAGAGCTAGTGGTAGGCTTGTATGGAGGCATAAATCCCGGCGCACTTTATACGGCTTCATATACGCCGAACTTTGACAAATCAAAGATGAAAAGTACTTATAGGCCGATGCTCCGCGGCGCTTCTCTCTCTCTTTCTCGCGGGGGATGCAGAAAGTAAAGTCGTTATAACGCGAGTATCTCGACGGCGCAAAATATTCCCGTGACGTAATAGAAATGCACGCGGACGCAGTGAATATATAACCGAGACAGCGGCGGCTGGGCAGCAAGACAGGAGAGCAGAGCGCGGGGCACAGACATAGGAGAAGGAGGAAGAGAGGGGCTATAGGAGAGAGCTTTAGAGACTTCTCTCGGTGCCCTTTATCTTTTCCCTCGGCGCTCGTTCGTTTGAATATAACGAGCTAAGGCGGCAGCAGCGCCGGCAGCAGCAGCAGCAGCAGCGGCAGAGCGCCGCGGCTCTCTTGCCTCGCTCGATTCTCCTGTCCGTCAGTTCCACGCCGGCATCCCCGGGGCCGGTCACCCCGCGCGCGCGCGCGCGCACACACAGCCATACCTCCTCCTTCCCGAGATCGCATTCCTCCTTTGTGAGCATCTGCAATATTGCATTCCCCCGGAGCTTCTCCGCGCTATCCCCACCCCCACCGCTGCTCCTTAGGAGCTTTACGTATAAATAGCCGCGCGAGAAAAAGAGGCTGCTGCGCGACCTATGGGATGAGCGGGACAGGGAAGGGGAACAATTAATTTATCCCAGCGCGCGATTCGCGAGCCCCCGTCGATTCCATTGTTATCAGCCGGCCATTAGAGGCGAATCCGACCGTGGGCAGAAGCCGTGGACGTATAGCTGGCTTTTCTCGAAAGAAGGAAGCTAAGACGCGCGGCGCCAACGCGTATAAAGCCAACGCTCGCGGCCTCTCTTGACGACTATACCGGAGAGAGAGAGAGAGCGACGATGGCGAACGACGACTACGACGACTACGACGTATAAGAGAGAGAGAGAGAGAGAGAGTGCAATTACCGGCCACCAATGCGTGCAACTCTGTCTAACTCATTCAACTTAATAACTTCTCCCGCGTCTCCGATGTAGCAGCCTCGAGCTGTCTGTCTTGTGCGTTTATAATGTTTCGTCCTTTTTTTTTATTTTTTTTATTTTGTTTTATTTATTTTGTCTTTTCCCCCCCCCCCCGCGTTTTCTACATCCACCCACTAGCTCTTCTCTCTTGCTCTTACCTCACGCATCGTGAATCGAGCGGCTTCTTATTTTAACGCCATAATTAAATCAATTTCATTCTCATAATACATGCGCTGCTAAATCTTCATTCTGGTTCTCTTCCAAGTTGCCAACTAACGGTACGAAATTGCCATGATTCGTCTTTAATTCTTTGTTGTTTTCTCTGTTTTTTTTTGCTTTTTTTTTTTGTTTCTTTTGAATTTTCGATGATTTCGTAACCAAAGTGTGCCTTTATTTTTAATTCTTAATACAGACTTGATTGATTAACCCTTTGAAGGAGTGACGATAATAATTGCTACTGACTCTAAAATAATAATAATAATAATAATAATCAAAGTTTTAATAACAAATTACTAATTTGACAATAACGATGCCAAAATAACAAAAATAAAATAACGTAACGATAATAATGATTTTTGCTAATTAATTGTTAACGATGAGAATACATAAGTTTAACAAATCAAATGCCTATTTGTGACAAGTGCATTTCTAGTATAGTGTAGAAAAGAGAAACTTCCAGCTCCAATAAGCGTATATTGAATAATTTATATAAAAAAAATGATAAAGCTGACACTTGGAAAATTGTCAGTCAAAGTCGGAAAGATTATTATTGAACTTACGTGAAAGTCGCAATTTGCAGCGTACGCGGGAGAGACCGCGAGGCCAAGCCCGTACGCGCGGCTCTCTGATTTTTACGAGACGGTCTAGCATCCAGTACGTCTGTGTGTGTGTGAGTATATCTGTTTCGTAACGCTAAACGACGATACTTATACCAAATTTGTCTTCTAATGAACCTTCATTTGGCCGATACTATTCGTTTCGTTGGGCGGCTGAATCATAAAGTCAATCATAAAGCTGCAAAATAGCACGTGAAATGATACCTATGAGCCACTGCGCAGTGATACTCTGACGATCGAGAAGATGCGGATAAAGTTAATGTTTTATTGGCTACGCTAAAATACACGCCCGAATGTACTATTTGATCTTAAATTATGACTTTTCTTCATGCTTTTCGTTAATTGCAAAAATATATATATATATGCGCGAGTTTTTGTGTGTCTGTGCGCGTAAACGCGTATTGCAGGTATTTACAAGACTAATGAATAATGGTAGACAAAAATTTTAACGCGCAATGAAATGTTCGTGGACTATATAAAAGGCATTTGAATAAATTATGTTTTTTTGGACCGTAAGTTAATGAGAAAAATTTTCAAAGTAATTTGCGCAAATGAATAACAACGGTAAGGCAAGGAAATATTGCTCAGAAAATCTCTATGGGCGCGTGCGTCGACAAGTTGTCAAACATTAGCGTTGCGAGTACGAGCACGGGGATAAAACAGGATAAATTATAAAAGAGTCTAGCAGTTAAAACTACTGTGTGTAATAATCGAGTGCGAGCGAGGATCGCGTTGCATACGCGATTAATCTTCGGCTCCCTCGATAATTCATATAAGTACCAATCAAACAATCATGTCGCTTCAAAGGGTTAAGAAACAAGGATTTTGCAATTCGCGATCGTAAAAGGCGAGAAAAAAAGGCATGCCGGAGGCAGACGAAGAAGAAGTCCCAGTACGAGATGTTCTGCAGCGCAGGTGAAGGGGGGAGGGAGGTTAGAGGTAGCTCTATTATACGTAATGGAGAGGTAAAAAATCGGAATGAACCAGAGCCCCGAGTGTTTTTCGTGTTGCAAGAAACGCGAGATCGGCAAAAAAGAGAGAAAAGGTAGGAGGGGGAGTAGGAGCGAAGGAGGAGTTGAAAAGAAAAAAAAAGGCAGGAGCAGCAAGGAGGTGGAAAGAGGGAGACACGCTCTCTCGCGTGGCCCCACGTGACTTGCACACTCGCTATTGAGACACACACGCGCGGTCCGGCGCTCTCGTGCAAAGCCCCCGACACACAGCCGGTATAGGCGCGTGCCAGTGTAAGTGTAAGCGGAGGGAAGCGAGCCGGATCGGTACAGCGCCGCTGTATAGCACGACCGGAGAGTGGAGAGAGATCAAGGGAGCGAGCGAGAGGGCAGCTAAAGAGAAAGACGGAGAGAGAAGGGCGCCGCCGCTGCTCCTCGTCCTCGACGTCGTCGTCGTCGTCGGCGGCGGCGGCAGGAGCGTGTACAGCCCAGGAGCGTGCGCTTACTGCTCTCGACTAATTATCAATTGCGTCACTGCTCTCTTCGTTCCTCCAGCTCTTTCTCGGGCCCTGCATAATAGCTCTCCGTATGTACTCGCGAGCCCCCAAGCGCACGTGTACTCCGCAAAGAGCACTATATGTATCTCCCCTCTCTGCACTCCCCCGACGAATTCCAGTCCCGTGTCGCCGCGTGGCCTAATCTCCGTTTAATTCGCCTTATATGCGCGATTAATAAAATCCGCAAGCCCCCCTCCCCGCCGCCACCACCACCTCCCACACCCTATCGGCCTGAGGCATTCATTGACCGGGCGACCGGTCGGCGCATAAAGGACGACATGCACGTGTAACAGAGACGCGGGCTCATTTGCAAATTATCAATTTCATAATAAGCCCCCCACAGCACATATGTGTATATACGCGTGCGTGCAAGTCCACGTCGCTCTCGTTGCTCCTGATGCATATCTCTGTGACTATTATGTAATTATAATGTCTTGGCAGCGGCTCTCTCTCTCTTACTCTGTGCATACCGCTCGGGATACTTGTATGCGGCTGATCAAGTTTGCCGGGGCCGGGGACCTTTTTCTCTGGTACTGCGCTAAGCAACGACGCGGCAGCAGCTCCCGGAGAGAAACAGGCCGCTCTGGCTTATTTTTTCCCGAAGACTCGTGTGTTGCGCGATAATTAGAAGCGTTTTGATTGTAAATGCTACACGATGTGTAACACGCTTTCCTACGTTTTCTTCTCTTTTTTCTTTCTTTATCCGATTTTTTTTTGTCTCCGTTCTTTTTGGTTTTCGAACACAATTTTCGTGCATAATGACTCTATCTGGTTTGTGCAAAATATGCGAGCGATTATAATAGCAATCGCGAGGGGGGAAAATGCTTGAATTTAAAACGAAAGCTCAGTGTATGCGTGTACGATTTTCAGCGACTCCGCGCGCGTCAATATTTACCCTCGGATCTTTCAGCTAAAGATTTTCAACGTTTCTTTATCTGCCCATAGTGTGTGTGTGTGTGCGTTGAGCATTGAAATGCGCCAAAGTGCACACAAGAATACAGAAAAATGAAGAATCTCCCGGCTCATTGGATTTTCGCAAAGTAAACGTTTGGAGGGGCAAATATCAATCCAAGCCGCGATTCGACGTCAAAGAGAAAGATGCCTGGACGAGCGCCCGGCCAAGTGTCTTTTACCAAGCACAAGCCAAGATGAAGATGGTCGTATAGCAGTCGAAGGTAGGCAGATCTTTAGAAAAACTACAAGCCAGTAACGTCTGTTTGCAGATAGCAAATAATCAAACGTTAACGCGATTGTCGTCCGTCCCGGCTTGCGGGTGTGCGCTTTAATCTTTCGCCGTTTGTCTCCCGCCGTATCGAGTTCTCTCTCCCTCTCAAATATATACAATAGTGCTGCTCTTCTTAAGTAAATGCCGCTGCATTTACATAGACACGAGGAGGAGACGGGGGGGGGGGTAAACGGCGGCCGTGTCGAAGGCAACGGTTTTATAAAAGGGGACTAAGCGGTCGTTATTATTGAAAACAATCGGCGTGCGGGCAATGCGAGAGAGAAGGACAAAGGATCTATTAAAGCGCAAAGAGCTTAAATATCAGGTTAATTCGAAGAGGGATAATTCGAGACTGGGGATTGAGCAATTTTTCATGCCGCGAGATATATAAAATAATGCGGTAGCGCGAAGATTAGCCGTTCCGCTAAATGATTAAATAAACATGAAGAGAGATGGAGTAGCGCTTGTATCTATATAGCTTGGATGTATACGCTTGGATATGTGTGTGTGGTTTAACGTGGTTTGAGAAAAATCGTGATAAGACACTCCGTGGCAGGGCTTAATTATTTAATACGAATAAATCTGGCCGACTCGACGCGCACGAGCTTCTCTTTCTTTCCTACTCTCATAACAGCTCGAAGCGCATGTAGACTCGTTGAGGCACTCGGCATAGCAGACATTCAGAACAATATATATATATATATATAGATATTCGTATGTATACCTGCGAGTGTGTGTGTATATATGTATCTATACGTATTCCCGAAAGATATACAAAAAGTATCCGGTACAAGCCGTAAAAAGTTTATTATTGCCGGTCATTAAGCAAAACAGCCATAAGGAAGTTGTTAATGAAAGGGAAGGGAGAAGTAGGAGGAGGAAGAGGAGGAACGAAGGATAAGCCTCGCCGGCGCGCATATACCAGGGCCGCCGCGGCGGTAGCGCGCGAAGAAGCGCAAGGAGAAAATCCGAGCGCCGCGGGTGAATCAAACGAAGTAGGTGGGAGGGGGATGGGCTATAGGGCGCATACGCGAGGGCACATTACGCGCGCGCGCGCGCGTACCTCTCTCGCTCGGCATAGCACGCCCGATGATACACTGTCACTCGGACGATTTCTGCGGATGGAACGGCGCGGGCTTTCGTTAAGGGAGAAAGAGAGCGCTGAAATTAATGGGCACTTAAGCAAAGTAACTATCCTCTCCCCCCCCCCGCCACCCCGCTTGACCGGAGCACTATACTCTTTGCGCTGCCGGCAGACGGGCCGCCTAGAGTTCTGCACGCGTTTTCTCTATTATTTTATAGTGACGCGCTACGAGATTTACGGCTAGAGGGTAAGAAACCGCATTCGGGGGAGTATGCCCCGCGCACTTTAAGGGTTTCACGAGAAACCGAGCGTCTATACCCCTTTTTTTTTGTTATTCCATTACTTCCGCGCTTTGACGATTCCGTATGAGCTTTTAAAGAGGAAACGTCGATCGTACGTATGATATTATTATTTCTCTTTCAGATGAAAATTCGATTATCGAAAAAAGTAGCAGGCATATATAGCGATCGCGACGGTTACGGTATACGAGTGTTCGAACGGCGGAGAATTAGAATAGGCAAATTAAATAAGGCTATTGGCGAATGCATTTCGAAAGTCCGTTTAGTCCCGGTAGAGCCGTAAATAAAAGCCAGAAAGAGAGAGGAGGGGGAGATTCGAAACGAACGGAGTCTGCAAAGCTTGAAAAATTGATGCAACGGGGCTCTCTCTCTCTCTTTCTCTGGCGCTGCTGCCGGAACTATTACCGATAGCCGATAGGTGCTTGCAGAGATGTATACCAGAGATGAATGCATACGCGATATTCCAAACGCACAATTGGAATATTCGGCCTGCAATATTTCTTTATTATTCCCCCCCCCCTTTCAGATAAGGGCTCCGCGCGCTTTCTTGCTCGGCTAACGCGATGAGTATTCAGTTAGCTCAATAACGCTTTAACGGGTTAATATAGCAACCGCTGGGGAATTTGAATTTACGGCGCGCCGGCGGTTAAAGCGAGAAGAGCCGTTTCGTCCTGCGAACGAACGGGGCCCCATATCGTTGCTCCATATCCCTCTCATTTTTCCCATTGCCGCTTTTCTTTAGCTGCTTTTTAAAAAAAATACACAGCCATTCCGAATACTAGTGCTCTTCTCTTCGCTCACAACAAAGAGAACGCGCTATTATATCCTCGTTTAAATCTACCTTTTCTCAGTTCTAGATCCACGCTAACCGATATATCGTACAACGAAAAGTCGTAGAATGCTCATTTTTCTTCGTTTTAATCACATTTTAATTCGTCGCGCGACCTCCGCATTGTCAAATTCATTATAGCTATCGTCTCTTGTTGTTCACCGAAAAATAAACGAAGTTTTCGGAGGCTCGACGTATAAATCCCCCCGTGAGAGTAGCATAAGATAACAGGCGCGAATGCCAGCAGCGAGCATCCCGAACAAAGCGGCTACACTTTATTTTCGGTTCTTTGTATAAGAAGCAGGAAACAGTGGTGGGCCGAAAAATACGAGGCGCAAAAAGAAACGTAACGCGCCGTGACCCCCGGGCTTAATATAGTAGTTAAGTTTGGTGAATGAGAACGACTGGCACGTACTCTGCAGAGTATGGTGGGGGGGGGGGGGGGGGTCAAGGAAATTGGATTCCCGAGATTTCGGCGAAGCGTTTTTTGCGGCGCGCTCCGCGGAGAGAATGTCAACGCTGCTCCGAAATAAAATAAAAGGAGCGGCGCGAGTGGGCCACTTGACTACCGAGTCGCCTCTACCACCTACCGTGTGAAGACTATACGCCAGCGTGTCCGACTGTCTTTATGTGTGTGCGTGGAGCACGAAAACGCCTACACCGTATAGCTAGAGCTATTTTATCCCGTTTCTCCTTCCCTCTTTTTCGCTACGAAATCGTTTTTCTGGCCCTCCCGTTTCATTATGTACCATCATCGGCGGGGGCCGCGCTAAGTAGTCGTTTGTACATACGGCGTATATGGCACTTGTCGACTGTGTGCTCCATACAATATACACCGGCTGGTCAATGACACGTGAAACTTTGAGCATTCTTTTCTAACGTAAAGCCTGTATAATTGGGACAATTAAAGTCGCCTAATCGACTGAAGATCTATTTAGATCTGTTCGCGATTATTTTTTTACCCCCCGCAGCCCCTCCTTTCTTCTGACGGCCTGTTTTTTCTCTCTCCTTATCTTTGATCTAATGCCGTCTCTCTGCAAGATTAGCGGGGAGGAATGGCCGCGAAAAAAAAATTAAATTGATCTAATTTTTTCCACAGAGACACACGTCGTAGACGAATCTAACATTAGTCTCGCGTTGAAAACTAGAAATTAATCACTATTTAATTAACAGACAATTGCGAGGAAGAGAAAAAGAAGATAGAGAGAGAGAGAGAGGGACGAAAAATAATTGCTGTTAAATATTCAACGTCATGATCGATATTCAGCTATTGCATTTTCAGCGCGATTATTGATCCGACGATTCGATTTCGCCGTCGAAACTTTTGTTTTGCGCGGCCGTAAAACTTTTAATAGACTCGTGTCGTGCAAATAATACAACGCCGATATCCTTTTTTTTCTCTTTCTCTCGCCGTTGTTTTTGTTCATCTTCGCTGGATAACAGCGTGTACAGGCCGCGAACGAGTTGGGATCTCCACCGGAGGTGCAAATGTGGCTCGATTAAAGAATCGCTTTATCGAACGGTGGAAAAGAAGAGAAAAAAAATCGCGAGAAGGTGGAAAAAGAAAAGAAACGGTCGTGCACATGCAAAGACGATCTCTCGCGCCGATGTAATTTAGCCTCGGCTCGGAACGCTGATATCCCTAAATTATGGCGTCCAATCCCGGGGTCTCTTCTCGCGAGTGAAAGAGTGAGAGGGAGAGGGAGAAAAAGATAGAGCATATAGTGCGTCGTTCGATGTATACGAGGAGGAAAAAGGAAAAGAGGCGCGGAGGAGGAGAGAAAGAAAGAAGAAGAGAAGAGCGATCGAATCGAGGCGAGAGAGCTCAGGGAGATCCCCGCCTTCATCCGATTAGAAGCGGCGCGCGCGCAATGCCGCAGCAGATTTAAAGTAATAGCGGCTGCCGCTCCTCCTCCTTCCTCTTCTCTCATAAACGTGCTTTCTCGCTCGCTCGCTCCTTCTTCTTCTTCTGCGCGATACTTTTTCCTTCTGCGCTCTCCCGAGTCCATTTGAAAGAAAAAGTGAGCGAGGGAGGGAGCGAGAGAAAGACGTAAATCCGAGTTTTTCGCCGTGACGAATATCGGCAAGAGAGGGGCCTCTCTCTCTCTCTCGGAGACTTGTTGTTTTCGAGCTCGAGCGAGAATTATACGACTCCCTCTCACGGTGGCAGTCGGGAATACATTAGCCACCTTGCTGTCGTTTTTAATGCAGAAATAATATTTCCCGGAGACTTGATTTACTCTCTCTCTCTCTCTCTCTCTCTCTCTCTCTCATTCTGCTCGCGAGAAATTTATAATTTGTTTTCCTTTTTTTTCCATAAGCATCTTTCTCTTATATACACGCTCAAACGTACGCGATTCGCATTGTGTTGGTTATCGTGGGAAACGAAGTTCTCTTTCACCCAAACGGGCGCGCGTGTTTTATATTCGCCAAAAACCATAAATTATTGTTCAAATCTTCGTGGGACTTTATGAGCTATAAATGTATGTTAAGTTAAACAGTACTAATCTACCTTTTTCCGGCTCTCCTTCGTTCTCTTACTGTCTCTCTTTTTCTCTCTCTGTGCGGTTTCATAACGACAAGTTTATTCGTTTTGATTTATAATTTTTAGAAAATGAATTATCGTGTAGGCGCGTAATTGAATTTCGGTTTGTTCCTTGCTTCATTCTACAGATGAGCTTTACCTACTCGATAAACTCCAACTTTGCAATCAATATTATTGTTCGATTTCTTTGTTTATCGCGCTAAAATAAATAGCTGAGGTATTTTCAAAACAGAGACCTATACTTAGCCGGTGGTACGCTAAAGTAACCAAAAATAAAGGAAGAAAAAAAATATCAATTATATTCGTTAGATCTTATCGAGAGCATAAATTGTTTCAGCCTTCATATGCATTTAAACTGCAAGGCTTATTTTGATTGCATGTCACGGCGCGGGAAAGGTAGTATGCAGGGGGGGGCGGTAGTAGAGGAGTAAGAGCGACGGGAATGAGGGGAGGAGGGAGACGGAGAGGAGAAAATGAAAAAAAAAGCCGAACCACTTCGTCATGTTGTCATTCTAGCCTGGCCTCACGCGCTCTACGTGTTTTCATTCAGCTACCCCCGGCCTTCGTTTTACGAGCTCCCGTAATGTATACGTATATATACCATACACACAGACGTTCGTACAACAATCAATTGCATTTGCTAAGTATTATTTTTATCCACTCGTAAATATTGGCCGGCCCGATATAAGCGAGCCTCTTATGTTTCCACGCAAATATTGCGTTTCGTATAAATAAGCCGAGGCTTAAACGAATCCGAACGATTTTTTTCTTCTTTTCTTCATTTTTGAATGTCGCGCAGTCTGGCGCGCGTGGGAATACAAATATTCCCGGGGGATTTGTTCCAATTCAGTCGGACAGCTGTTGTGCTTTGACAAGACTTTTGAAAGACGCGTATTTCAATGAAATTTAACGGCTGGATTTCCAAGTCCGAGTATTATATTATCGCGTGAAATACGCGGCATTAGCGCGCGTAAAACAGAAATATAAACTCTCGCGCGATATAGGTCCGCTTGGAAATGCCATTAAACATACAAACGATATACACTCTCTTCGACTGCCAAAGCGAGGATAAACAAGTCGAAAAGATACGTCCAATAATTTCGTCAACCTATCAAAATTCATCGGGCCTCAAAATTTCCAAAGCACATGAAAAAAAAAGAGGATAAGAAAAGAAAGACGTGCCATTGCAAACAAACGTCCGATTTTGATGACTTTCTAAATCGCGTTTAGAAAGAGAAAGAGAGGGGCTATCAATCACTCGGTCCAGCGGGTAACGCTGGCAAGCCGCTCGCGTCCTTCGACTATCTCCGCAAAAAAGGCGAAGAGAGACGAGTACACACGAGTGTATCGGGCCTACATATAGCGAGCATGACGAAATCGAAGACGACGTCGGGGCGAAAGTTACAGGCGCGCGAGCGCCGGGGGCCTGACGCTATCGCGGATCTGGAGAGCGAGGCGCGAGACGCCGCCGGGAGCGTATAGCTCAAAGGAGCCTTCCCGGAATTTAGACGCGCTGCTTTATTCAGCCTTAGAGCGAAGCTGGGAGGGGGAAGCGCTCGAGGGGGATAGCGACGATTTCCGGGCGCGTTTTCACTCCCATTACTGCTCCCCACCCCCACGAGGCTATGTGCGCGCATGTTTGCGACTGTGGGAGAGCATTGTGGGAAAGAAAAGAGTGCGCTTTCTCGTTTATTATGGGCCTCTCTCGCCGAAATTGAGCGCGCATGTATTTTTGTACCGCTGAGCCGTAGGTGCAATTGGACTTTGGCAAAGGATGATAAGTATTGGAAAGACATTAGGAGAAAAGCGATGGAATTGTTCGTGTCTGTGTATGTGCCTTGGCGGCTGTGTTAGCAGTAACAGCGGCAGCTTGTTATGGTGCCCGGGTAATTGGGAATGTCGAATTACGCCGAGAGCCGGTTTCCAACAACGCTTTCCATCCCGAACTCTGGTTACACCGATTTTCGCTTTATTATCGAACTCTCCCCCTCCAGTTATTGGCCAACTTTTTTTTTTTTTTTTTTTTTTTTTTTTTTTTTTTTTTTTTTTTTTTTTTTTTTTTTTTTTTTTTTTTTTATTTTTTTTTTCTTTTTTTTTTTTTTTGCTCCGCGCTGCTTTGGTATTTTGCGTAAAGGGGGTTGCTATAACGTATATACGCGCTTGGGATTAGCGGAGGCCAGAGGCCGTAAGGAGTATTAAAATCAAAATCGGGCAATTTCGCTAGGGGAATGAACGGTTTACGGTATTTCTCTAATGATTTTAAAACCGTAATTCCTAAGGATATTCTGAAATTTCACTTACACATGCTTCTTCGCGGAGCGGGCAATTTCGCGGTAAGCCTATACCGGCGCCACGCGCGCGCGCCCGCAACTTTCTACAAATTGTATCTCTAAATGTAGGCGCGCGCGCGTTTTGCTTTTACGACAAACTGCGAGTTTAGAGAAACAGACGCATTTATTTCGGCGTAAGCGGCTTTGGGACATTTGCTTAAAAATTCACAAAGGGGGAGGGGGGAAGCATTATGTATCCCCCCATATATTTTGCTCGCAATTAAATGCGTAATAAAAATATGCCTTCGGGAAATATCCAAATGAGCGAGTAACTGTTGTTTTAATGCGGTATTAGCTCAATTATACAAGCAGACATTCGATAATCCTTTTACGATTATTCACATCGAATGCTCGTTAAAAGTAACGTTTAAAAAAAAAAGATAAAATAACGACAGAGTAAACAAGAGAATAATGGGAAAACATAAGCGGAAACTAAGGAGACGTTTTTTTTTTCCTAAACGTACCGGCGCAGTGGATGCTTTAGAATAGAAGTATAGTAGCAGCAGTGGTGGTAGTAGTACTAGTGGTAGTAGACGGTCTCAATCAAGGTTCGGTAACTCGCGTATACCGATTAAAACGATTTATCCCCGTTGGGTGTCTGGTAGTAAATGCAGTTGTCGTAACAACCACCCTTGGAAGCCTCGCGTGCACATCGAGTCAAGTTGGCTGGCGGCGAGTGGCCGCAAGAAAAAGACGAAGGGATAAGAAAGAGAAGGAAAGGGGGAGAAAGGAGCAAAGAAAGAAAGAACGAGAGAGGGCCCGCAGAGGGGGGGCGCAGGGGGAGTATAAAGGCCGGACTTTCCGTTGGTTTGGCCGACTTGTCGGGCGCTCTCGTACACAAAAACCGTTGCTCGGCTCTTACTACTAGGGAGAGAGAGAGAAAGAGATCGCCGGGTTAGCAGCTCACGTCCCGGAGGATCTGGCCAGAGGGGGAGAGAGAGAGTATCGTCCGCGCGCGTGCCGGTCCCTGGCCGCTGGCGAACCTCGCTCCGGGGGAGGGAAGGGGGCTATCGCGTGGAGAGAAGCCGGGAGGCTTATACAGCACGCGTGTGCGCGCGTCCCTCCATCAGGGGGGGCAACACAGGCGCGAGTCGAGCCGTGGGGTTATAAGGTGAAGCGCGAATACAAATTAGCGGCGCAGAGGCCGCTCTCGCTAATAATTTATCCCGCGCGCCGGAACAGCCGTTGCACTCTAGTATAAGCGCCTCTTCCATACGCTCCTCCGCGCGCGCGCTAGCCCAGTCGCGCGTCTCTCTAGGCCTCCCGAGCAGCAGGCTCTCTGTGCTACAGCGATGCGCCGGAGGATTATGGACGCCGAAGCGGGTCGCTTTAGCTTATCGCACGGAATAATTATGTCGGCGTTTAAGCGGCCTAAAGAGAGAGATGCCCGCAGACGCCGTTTGTTGCTTCCACGTAACGCGGCTTGCGTGTCTTGTAAGGGGGCTATAGCCTCCTCTTCGCCGTTCTCTATATACACATCTCTGTAAAGACGGTACGCTTGAGGAATATTTTTGTTTATCTTCGTACAAAGTAGGCTAAAAAAAAGACGGAAGAAAAGAACGAAAAAAAAGGAAAGAGGGGAAAAAAACAAAGGTAGCAGGTTAACGCGAGCTGTTAACCGGGATCCCACATTTTCGCGCAATTTTACCAACGGGTCTCTCTCTCTCTCTCCCCCCACCACAGCGTGCGCAAAGCGAACAACGACGCGAGAAAAGTGGAAAGGTGGTGGTGGGTATGAGGGAGTAAGAAGCCGTATAATGAGACATTCGTCCGAAATGCCTTTTTCAGTTAACGCCGGCATAAGTGTAGCCACTTACGGGTTATGTCACGTGCGTGCGTGTGCGGGCTTTTACGATCGGCAGTAGCCGTACCGCCAGCGGGCTGCTCGTATAATTCAGGAAGCTGCCACGGATACGCACAGTTCCGCCCCACTTCGCGCGCGAGGAAGAGAGAGCTTTGAACCCGGCGCTCATTACGCTCTCACTCGCGCGGGCTAATACGCAGGCAGATCGCGCAAATGATAACTCATCCTTGCTTTCTCTCTCTCTCTTTCTCTGTTCCCTTGGTGTAGTCAGTCGCGCGAAAGTTTGGGCGACTTTTGACGGTAACGCGACACGTTTTATATGTTTGCCAAGAGACGGGAAGGAAAAGAAAAAGGAGTCACGCGATTTTATGCTCGGACCCTCGTCATCCGACGCTCTTCTTACAGCTCGTGTGCTTTTGGGAATCCGTGTGCTTTTTCTTTTTCCCTTTCTTTTCTCTCTCTCTCTCTCTCTCTCTCTCTGTTTTTATTTTTCGGCTTCGCAGCGCACACGTGCAGATCCGCATCTCTCGCGTGTACGTTTTGAAATCATACGAGAGAGCTCGTTCTCGGCTTAACATGCGACAAGTGTATATACACTTTTGCCTGCGTAAGAATATCACGGAAGATTAGCTGCGATACGCTCTTGGGACGGCATGGGCTTATTTAGCTGGGCGTTCTTTTTTTTTTTTATTTTTTCCTTTTAATTGCACTTATATTGCTACATGCGTTTCCCCATCGAACGCTGCACTTTCGTATATGTATATGGGCTACCAGTTCTTTCCTGGCAACATAATCTCATTAGAAATGTAAGAGATAAGATGACGTTAGCATAAAAGCTTGGGCTATGCGCGAAATATCGGCTTGGAGTTTCCAAATATCCTTATTAACAGAGCTGAAAGCCGAGCTATCGGAGCGAAAACATTGTTTACGAAATGAAGTATGAAAAGAAAGATAGGCCGTGGGGTGAGTGAGAGAGGTGGAGGTATAGAAAGAGAGAGAGAGAGAGAGAGAGAGAGAGAGAGAGAGAGAGAGAAAGATCGAACGGAGGTGTATATAGGCGCATGAAGGCAAACTTCTCTCCCCTCCCACTTTCGAAGGAGAGAGAGGGAGATCCGGGCGCATATGCGATCAGGTTCGCCGATAAACGGCGTTTTCTCCGCGGCGGCGGCAGCTCTTTCTCTCTCTCTCTCCCCTCTCCCTTTCTCATTATGCGCCCGAGCACGTTCCTTCCAAAGCCCGATGCATCGCGGAAACTGGCCGCTCAAAAAATCCCGATTCGCCTGGCTAGAGCCTTCCCCCCCCCCCGCCCTCCTCCTTACCCTCTCGTCTACCTCCTCTCTCTCTCTCTCCGCCCCTTTACCACTACCCCGTGGCCCTCAGTCGGAGATTTTTCCGAGCTCTTCTCGCGCGCGCGCGCGCACGATGCCGTATAGGTGCGCAGGCTGTACGTGCGCGCACGATCGGCTCTACTCTCTAGCTAAACAGCTATCTCTCTCTCTTTCTCTCTGTTAGTCTCTAGCGGGACGAGCCGGCTGATTTTTCCCGAGCGATCGCCAACTGATTTCGCCTGAGATTGCTCTTTGTTCGACGGCAAGCGCTATTTAGACGTTTTCGGCTCGGCAGAGCGTGATTGATGCGTCATTTTATAATTGACACCTCGGAATTTATCGCTCGTATTGGTTATGTGGCCCTGTCTGTCTGTGTGACTCTTTGTCTAACTGTATGAGTGTCGTTCTCTCTGTCTGAGCGATTTTCAATATTCGATTAACCGTCGCACTTTTAGCGAAATCACATCGTTATATATGGCGAGCTAGATTTATCATATTTTCCCCTTCTACTTGTGCATTTGCTACAGCAGTTTCTAATTGAAATTTTATTCTTGTATATTTGCGTTTAATTTGATCGTGTTTATACAATCCTTTCAACGTTTGAACAAGCGACGAATCTATACGAATCCGATCGAAAAACTATAATTTTTTCAATAATTACGAGCCGTGGAGTATAAATTTTATAAATCGCCATATTTATTCTTTTCACGACATCAATTCAGCAAGTCGTTCAATAAAATAAGACGTCCTTCCCAAGGGAGAACGATGAAGGATGGGGGGGAGGGTGAGGGAACGCATAAGATAGACGTCATTCCCCGAACGACAGCATAAATAACTTTGGCTCGGCAAACAAAACGTCGCACACGCCGGAGAATCGTCGGTCGAGCGCAAAGAAAAAAAAGGTGTATATATCCCCACTAATGCGCTCGGGCACACGCGTTTTCTGAGGATCCGTCCGATAAGCGAACTTTATTCGGCAAGAGAACACACGCGCTCACACGATTGTACGAGCAGGCGTGTGTGTGCGCGTTATAATCTGGAGGGGGGCGAGGGATTTTTGACACGAAAGAAAAAATGCAGCGCCAAGGGACACGAAGTTTCTCGGAAAAAAGAAATGATTTGCGGGCAGAAGAGGGGTGGGGAAGAGATGATATGTGGGCCTTGCTTTGGCCGCGGCTTTGATCCGCGCGATAGTTGGGAGATTATATTCGCCACGCGCGCTCGCAAAAAACGCCGAGAGCGATAAATTTCGGGACACCCTCTTTTTTACAAAAAGGATAAAAAAAAAATGAAAAGCGACGAGCTCCTCTCGCAGCGCGCGGCTTTATTATGCGTCGCGCGCGAATTCGCTTCCATCAGCTAAAGTTCACCCCCGATGCACGCGCCAGCCGCGCTTTATTAATCGCCGCCATTTGCCATTGGGCCACTTCGTATTTTTTCCGCTCCACAATCGTGAAAAAAAATTTCGAATATACCAAAGTCGCCGGGGCTTTCTAAGCTTTTTCTTTTTCCCTTCTTTCTTACCACGCGGTTTACGCGAAAAAAATAATGGGTTTATTCGCTGCTAAAGGATTTGGTAGCGGAGATTTTTATTGCCTTAATTACGTGGCATTACGCCTTGTAATCGAGGAAAAAATGACATCTCTAAATCACGATTATCATCTTACATATAAAATTCGGCAATTGTTTGTTTTTTGTTTCTCTCTACTCATCCGAGAGTCCTTGGACACGAAATGGATGTTTTTTTTTCTGCCGAAAAGACAACAAAGTTTTTCGACTCGCTTAAAATTCAAAAGTAGTAGCAAATTTAAATTTCATATCAGCCCGTCTTGGATACCCAAGAATTCATATATGTGGCGTGGAATATATTTTGTGTGTTTTCGTTTCGACCGGTAGGACGAATGTACCTTTTTTTATTGCCTTTTCTCCTAAAAATTTCGTGTGATATTTCAGTATATCGTTATCTTAACGATGCATCGGCGTTACATAAGCGTTATCATTTTCTTCCCCCGACACTATCATCGTTACCGATCTCGTAAAACCGCGCTACGTCTAATAATGGAACAAACTTTGTGCCGTGCCACACAACTATTGCAATTCCAGGCTTGCTTGCAGTATATTCTATACTTCCTTGTTAACTCCAATATTAGTTCTGTAACTGTAAATTTTTCAACGATTTAGATGAAAGTCTAGGACTTTTTAATGTCTGTTTTTATGTCTGGATTTTATAAAAGAAAAAAATTTGTATTGTACTCCGAAACACCTATAGCATTTTTGCTGATTTTTCTTTTATCGTTGATTTTACATACTGTTTTTACGTTAATGTATACAAGATATTGAAACTGCTGATAAAATTAATAATGTCCAGCTCGTGTTTTCTCTAGTTCAACCAGTACTTTGAATAAGTTGAAAATTTTCGCAGAAAATAACACTTGCAAATGGGGTTATTGTACGAACTGACGCGCATACAACGGAGTTTAAGTAGTAACAGCCTTGTAAGAACAGACGTACATTGATTTCTACTTAATTTCATTAATCTTATCGGAGACAATTACCAGCTGTTGTTTCTAGCAATAAACTTTATTGAAACGTAAATGCGTGTAAGACTCGTGGTAAATACACGTGTTTGTACCTTTGCTCTTGCGCTTTATTAGTACGCGCATTCACAGGCTTTTAGAAGCGTAATATAAAGTCCTAGAGAATTTTAAACGTCCCATAATTCAGCAAAGAATTCCGGTGCGATAAAAAAAGAATGATAAATTTAATAAATAATACGCACAAATCAATGAGTTTGAATCGTTTAAAGAAACGGCGTAACTGCACAAAATACCAGCGTACTTTTTTCTCATCCGCAAAACTTGCGCGCGCGCACGCGTTATCGAAAATCGCAGGAGCAAAAAAAACAAAAGAGAAGGAAAAAAGCAATCATAAGTGAATAGTCTCGGGATCTTAAATACAATTAAACATTGAAAATTCCTCTTCGATCCGGCATATCAGCATTAATTTTCCAAGACGTAGCCGGCGTTTATCGCCAGGCTAAGCTAAGTTATTTTCATAGTTGCAGTCTGGATAGTAGAGAGTGGTAGTGCTGCCGGAGAGACTAGCCGAGGCAGCGGCAGCGGAGAATTTATATTAACAAAATGTAATAAGAAGCTCTCCCTCGGCGCCCTCGGTATTTCCGCGTTTTTCTCTCCGCGATACCCTCCTCCTCCTCTCAATGTGTGTATGTATGCGCTAGAGTCGATAATTAATAATTATGCGCGAGATATAGGAGGCAGTTGAGCGGGCGCGCACTGTCTCGAGAGCCCTATGCCGCTCTGCCGTAGAACCGCGTGCCAGTGCACATTCCAAGCCTGGGCGCTGCGGAGCGGCGGCGGCGGCAGCAAAAGTAGCAGCGGCAGGAGTGCAATAGCAATAGCTCGCCGGCACATACTGGCCATTCGCTTAGCGCTCGATTTCCTCTTTGGCACAGGTGAATATACGCGCGCGGTGGCGGCGGCGGCAGCGCTCCAGCGGGGGCCTAGGACTTCCTTAAAGGCCGCGGCATAGGCTCTTGCGTGTGCGCAACAGGCCTAGGGAGGGAGGTTGCCCGACGAAGCGCGGCCAGGGGAGACGGGGGAAGCCCAGGAGGGAGAAAGCAGTCTCTCTCTCTCGCTCTCTCCGGCGGGCTCCGTGTATATATCTGCCGGCCGAGGCAATAGAAGAGATAGCTCATAAGATAGTCGCTTTAAAATCACGGAGAGCGAGGCTAGGCTGAGCAAGCGAGCGAGCGAGAGAAAGAGAGAGAGGAGAGAGCCCTCGCGCGCTCCTGCCTTATGAACGATTTATGTTCAATTAAAGCGCCTTGCAATCTGACTCCAAGCGCGCCTGGAGACTTTCTTTCCCTAGGCCCTCTTCCGTCCTTCTCCCTCTTGGCCCTCCTCCCATCCTCCCCGCTCGCACATATCTTCCTCCTCCTCCTCCTCCTCCTCAGCTTCTAGCCGCTTCTTCTCTATATACCATCCCTCGTTCTATTGCCTCTCGATAAATATATTGCTCTGTGGCTGCGTCCTCGTAGCAACCACAGGTGTGCCCCCTCCCACCCTCTCTCCTTCTTCTTTGGCTACAACGAGTGTATAGGTAGAGTAAAACTCTGCGGGAAGGGGTCGGGGGACGGATAACGGAAGCGCCAAGGGCTCAAACTTTACGAACGAGAAGAGAGAGAAAGAGAGAAAAGGGTCGGAGGTCGCGAGGCTACGTCCGTGGCTCTCTGACCTACAGCCTAGGGGCCCCGCGGTTGAACAGCAGGTATATAATGGGGCCCCCCCCCTCCTCTCTGTAGCGACGACTCTCTGCGCGACGCGCTCTTTTACGGCTGAGATGAACGGCCGGCCCTAACGCTCAATGAGCTTCGAGCTTCATTCTTCTGGCCAGCTCTCTACTCCTCTATACACCCTACTCATTCAGCGTGGCTGTATGCTCGCTCGATTCTCCTCTGACGATTCACTCGTCCTACAACTCTGTTAACTCTGTGCTTGCGCGTTCACATTTTTTCTTTTATTATCATTTTTTAATCACCGATTCGCGATGTTTTATTATTTTATTCAGCTCGATAAATTCACCGACGTTTTTGTTAATGAGTATAACGTAGCCGTAAACACGTGCGGTAAACATCGCCGATTTATTTAGAATCGCCGACTGATAGCAGCGCTTCCAGCGGCGATAATAAACAATCAATTCAATATTCGAATCCTCAACATTTACCTAATAAATTGCAGCCTTCCTCCCCTCCCCGTCCCACTCCCTTCTTCGCCTGTACACAAGCAGCAGCAGCGCAAACACGAAGGCCGTTAAAGAAACGCCGAGCTATATCTTCCATTAAAATTCCCCTCTCCCGCAAGCTCGGCCGAGAAGCGAAAAGAACATCTTATACCTCGCACTTGCTCTCTCTCCCTCTCCTTTCTATAAACACACATGCACGCATCATTTCGAAAACGGTCTGCTTATAAATTCCAATGCACTTGCAGCGCACCGGAGGCGCCTCGTGCATAAACGTGAAAAGTCCGCGGGTAACAGCAAAGATCCGTTAACCGCATATATACATACACACGCCGAGACGGTGTACATACGATAGCCATCAAGTCGGGAGCAATTGAGACGTACGAAAATAATGCCGAAGCCCCTACTGTCCCCGGGGTGTTCGCGAGGCTCTCGCGCGCGGAAGACGCAACTTGCCCAGCTATGGAAGCAAGTCTCTCTGGCGAGAGCAAGAGAGAGAGAGAGAGAGAGAGAGGGAGAGAGGAAAAACAAGGGAGAAGGATACAGAGCGGGAGTATAGATATTGATCAAGCTCGATGGACATTGTAAAGCACCGCGGAGCTATAGAGGACTTGCCATTAAGCCGCTCTACTCTCCTCCTCTCCCTCTCCCGTGCTATCCAGTTTTTGCGAAGCTTTAAGGATATCGCAGGAAGTCAAGGGACTCCCCGGACCCATCCAGGAGAGAGAGAGAGAGAGAGAGAGGCCGTACGTGCGTGCACGTCGCACGTGACGGACGTAAACGATCGGTTATGCTGCAAGTCCCTCCTCCTCCTTCCCTCCTCCTCCTCGCTGTCCTCTCCATCGACGTAATCATACATGCCTTGGTAACGGGGCGTTCGTCCGCGAGCTGATTTGCGATCATGGAAAACGAATGTTGCTATATATGCGCTCCCATATAATACAAGCGCGCGTGCCCGCACCGCCGAGGGATTTATTGAAGTTGCGTGGATTAATGCTACTCTCCCGGGGGATCGACTCTCTCTCTCTCTCTTTCTCTCTCGTATATGCGATATGCAGCTTGACTGCCGCACGCGCAGCTCCTATATACGCGAGGTTGGTTTTTCGAAATTTTCAAGACCAACCCTGCCTCCTCCTTCTCGTCTCTTTTTCCTCTTATTTTTCAGCCCAGACGAATGGTAATTAATAGGCGAGGAATACTCCGGCTACGGCCGCGAATCCATTTTCCAATTTAGCCGAGGTAAAATAACTCGAGCTTCCAACCCCCCCCCCTCCCCCGCGCGTCCCCCGGCACACCGCTTCTTCTATCTACCTGTAATGCCGTCCCTTAAATGGATTTTATCCCTCGATTGACTCGATAAATATTGATATTTTTACGTAGATTGTTGACTCTATCTAGATTGCTGATATTATATACTCGCCGGGCTTAAACGACGCGTGTGGTCTTTACTGCTTTAATATACAAATTCAATTGAATTGATTAAGATACAAGCCATTCAATATCGTAATTTTATAGGCGCGTTTTTTCAAATAATAATTAACCTCGCGCTCCTGCTGCTGCTGCCGTTGCTGCTTCGGCCACTCTCCGCGGAGCCCTAATTTATTTAAAATGTTACAGTTTATTTATACTGAAAACGTGTTATTGGCTCTTTATTTATAGCCCGTATACACGAGCTCACATTGGCCGTTGCCCGGCAATAAAACAAAGCTACGTCTTACAAGCGCGTAAAACGAAGTATTAAAATTTGTTTTCGGTGTATATATATATATATATACACACACAGGGGCTTCGACAATTGGAAAATCGAAAAATCGTTTATTCTAAAAGCATATAATAATCGCAAACGTGATTACCCATGCTTCTAGCTTAGTGCTCGAAATGCAAATCATAATTACGAAACGTAATTCCTTGCTCGAAGAGAAGGGAAAGATAAAAAAAAGGAGGAAAAGAGATGAAAAAGGGGCGGCGGAGTGGGGGGGGGGAGAGGAGAGGTATAAGGAAAGCAGCGATTTATCTGTTTTTCAATAGCTCGTTAAGACGCATAAACGCAACGATTAAGCCGCGAGCTACGACGGGGAGTAGGTTCGCGCAAGCGTAATAAGAGACTAGCCGAGCAACCGGGGCGAATAGAAAAGCAGAGAGAAAGAGGGAATCCGGTGTAGGAGAGAAGGAGAGATAGATAGAGGGAAGACGCTGAGGAGGAGAAGGTGGAGAGGAGGGGAGCATATAACGAAGGATGAAAAATCTTGCCGGGGTGTATGTATGGGAAACGACACACCAGTACTCTCTGAGGAATTAGAGCTGCCATTCGAGAGCGGCGCGGGGACCAGTATATATCCCGAGCCCCAGAGATGATGCAAATGGATGGCTCGCGCGTCCCGTCAATAATACCATGGCATTACCGGGCTCTTTACGAGCCGATAATTGCCCCAAGACGAATGGCCTGCTCTTATACTGGCTATGCCGTAAAAACGACGCGCGAGCTTTTCCACTTTACCTCCTTAACGTTTACTCGCGCGCGCCTTTTCAATTTGTCGTATCATCCTTTTTTTTTGTACTTCCAACTCTCAAAAGTATATGCTCGATTGTCATTCGCACGGTGGATCATTCTTTTTTTTTTAATTAAATTTTTTTCGTCATATACTCTGATTTTCCGAACGGAAGTATATTTAATCTCAGTGGAAAAAGGTTTATTGGCTCGATAAATCGAGTGCGCACTTAGTAACGACTCTTTTATCGGGACCTAGGAACAGAGAGAAAAGAATAAGCTGCAAAGTGACAAATTAGAGGATTCTTAACATATTATCCGTCGGATCTGAAGCTTCATCGGTCGCTATCGTAACGCCATCATAAATGCCATCTAAAAAAGGCCAGGCTCATATACCTGCTCTCCTCGGGCCATCAGCTGTTTCTCCCCAGTGATTAATTTATATTGAGCCTCCCGTCTTCGTGACGCGAGAAAGCTTTCTCTTCGCGCGCGAGAGATGTAGCCCGTAAAATATCCATAAAGTTACGTAAACTTTACCGAAAACCAATTACGCAACGATTAGGACGGCCGGTAGACATTTATGTAAAAGCCATGGGAGCTGAATGAGAAAAAAAAACCCTCGAGCCGCCTAAGGTGTGTGTTGGTGCTAAAATCTTCGTAATCCTATCCATCATTAAACATCTCTTTCTTTCTCTCGGGTGTACACGTTAATCAATCATATACATCGCGAATACCGCGCCAAGAACAAACGCTTCATAGAACGACATAACAGTTTTCCGCGAATAATTCAATTTCACACAGAGCCCCGCCGCTCCGCGCGTCTGCCAAAGTGTGCCGGGCAATGTTAATTAAAGAATTACATAAATCAGCCGCTAACAGGCGTATACCCATGTGCTCGCGCTAGTGTCTCTGCGTGTAGCTGCAAGAAAAAGGCAAGGATCCGTTGTACATGGGTAGAGGTGGGGGGGGGGCAAACGAGACGCGCTGAAATCCCGAGAGCGATTCAATTAATTCGGTGGCGCGGAGGGGAGGAGGCGCAAAAAAGCCCGGGGAGCGCTTCTAACGGAATGCGCGCGAGGAGAGCAGGACGCGGGGCTACATAAAGGCGGAAGGCCGCGGGATCGCGCCGCGAATGACGGATAACGATCGACGCGCGCGAATCTCTCTCTCGCGATGAATTATTCCCCGAGTGCGCTTCGTTTATACAAGCAGCGCGTTCTATACACCCCCCCCCCCCTCTTAGCTCCTCTCCTTCCCTGAGAGTAATGTGCGAACACGCGGCCGTAATGTGGCTGGAGAGTCCGAGGATGGATCACGTTTAAACCTCGTGGCTTGTTTCACGATAATTATTAATCCCTGCCGCCGCCGCTGATTCCCCCCTCCCTCGTTACCCTCTCTCTCTCTCTCTTTCTCTCCGAGCCGTCACCGGGATCGATTATCGAGCCCGGCGATCGATCAAAATCGACACCGATTTTGTTAGTCTGTATGGCGCGCGCGCACGAGAGAGAGAGAGAGAGAGCAAGTGAGTGTGTGCTGTGTGTGCTTAGATTATGTCGAGGGAAAGCAACCCTCCCGCCGTTCTCCACGCGCGCGAATATTGAATCAACGTCTCTGTGAATAATCTGTTATGAAAGCTCCGGCGCAAGCGCGCGCTATCTTATCCCCGCGTACGCGCGCGCGGATCTTTTTAAAATTAAACCATCAGTCCGTGTGTGCCGGGAGGGGGGAGACTCGGGATTTAATGGGAAGATCATTAAGGCCATTATTTATGCGATAATTGATATGTGAAAAGGATAGGGCATCTTTTCTTTTTGTTTATATATCACCTTCGACTGCCAATCATTCATCGTCGTTGTTCCATTCTAGTTTCGCGAAATCTATACGTATACTCGGCCGTACATTGTTCTTGAAACAATGTTTGCAGACTGAAAAAAAGAATAAGAGTCGATTTTAAGATATTCAACGGAAGAAGCGAGCGAGCGTTGTTTTCAAAGAAACGACCAATTCTTCGCGCAGGCACGCGCAAGGAAGGCGAGCGAGAGAGAAAGAGAGCTGGGGCTTTGAAAAAACATCCTCCAAATGCGCGAAATCCATTTGGAATTCGTGTAGCGTACAGAGGAAAATTTGCGCCCGAGGCAGGGAGAAACACGAGAAGCCTCGGCTCGAAAGCCAAAGCGAACGAAAGAAAAAAAGAAAGAGAGAGAAGAGATAGAGATAGAACAATAAGACATGACTTCGCCCACATTGTCGAACGAGAAGGATAAGTACGTAGCGGCGCGGGGGCGGGAAAGTAGCGCGGCACGTCGGGAGGAGGAGGAGGTGAGGGGGGGAGGGTAGCCCGAACGGCAGGCTAATCGCGACCTCTTTTCGGTCGTCCTCGCCGACGGCAGCGTTAGCGACAGGAGCGGGTATATACGTACACCAGACTTAGCTCTCAACTACAAGCCATTGGTAGTAAATTACGCGAAGGATGCCTCGTTCCGCTCGCCCGGTCCTGTTAATTGTGGATAATTTCCCGTCGAAGGCTCGCGCGCGCGCACCTCTGCGACTTTTCTCTCTCTCTTGCTCGGGCAGCGCATAAATAATTGCCACGCGTGCCGGGGCTCGCTCGTCTCCGCATGTAACGCTGATTGGGCGCAGGATGCTTTGGCCGTGTCGAGGCCCGATGACCTCTAGAACGGACCTGAGCTTCAACGTTACCGAGAGAGAGAGAGAGAGAGAGAGCCTGTTAGCTCCGCAGCGCTCGAGGTGTATTTTAATTTCGGCTGAGTTTTTTTTCTCTTCCTTCTCGACGAGCCGAGGGGGAGTTTAGGTATTCGGGCTACGCTCGCCGCTTGAACATATACTCGTTGCTCGCCAGCTGATGTTTCGGGCTTTTAACTGAGGCGCACTCGTAAGCGCTTAACCAGGCTGTTTCGATGTATTTTTAGACTTTGGTTACTTATAAGCCTGATGTCCGTGATAACTGCAATCTTTAATTTAACCATATCAAGATTTTAATTTTTTTTTTTTTCGTTAAAATTTCAAAGTGAAAGAGTCGGGCTTAATTAAAAAATAAGCACGCATTTCTTCTGTTATTAAAGTGAATCAAGAGGCTCGTTTTCAACTCGAGCAGAGTAAGCTGAAAGATCAGAGGAATTATAAAATTAAAAAAAAAGTGCAATGTCGCGCTCCATTCTCCATAATTCAAGAATAATCTTCGCTACATATTCAAACGTTACAATCCAGTCTCCTTCTGTTATAATTTATCTTCTCATTATTGTCTCGCATCTTCCTCTCAGTGAACTCCTCTCACTCAAGCTCTCGCAGCATGACGATTAATATATTCTCCGGAATCACCTCGACTAAACGTTATACGAATTTCACATGCTCATACGTATATACATATTCCATTCTTTACTGTTATCATCTCAAAATAACCGTTGCCTCGCGCACGGCCACTTTTCATTTATCGCACGCTTATTCATACGTATTATATGTATACGTGTATATGCCTATATAGCCAATCCAGATGTCTGAGCCTAAACAAAAGCACACGCGCGCGTGATACAATGATCGCAAGGAGAAACAAGCCCAACTCGGCGGTGCCCACACGTCTGTATGTATGTATATATGAATATATATATAAAGGCTCGTAAAATTAATGCACAAGCTAAATGGAAAATAGTCAATGTCAATGTTATTACGATTTCGGACGATAACGGGGCCGGAGAGCTCTCACTATGCCAGCAACGAGCCACGAGAAGTAAAAGTTGCGGCCGTATACGAAACGACAATACTGTATAGAGCTAGTGGACAATAAAGTTTCTGGCTATAGGCCGGAAGTCTTTCTCCATTCGAGAGCTCACGCAGCAGCAGCAGCAGGCTTGTGCAAAGAGCAACGATAATTCTCGAATGGACGCGCATATAACTGAAAGTAAACATATTGCACTTTCTTGCTGCAGGGGGCGGGTGAGGGGGGGAGGGTGGGTGGAAGAGTCCGTATCGATGCATTTGCTATCGGAACTTTCATCTTTAAGCCTCTCGCCCTCTCTCGCCGGGCTTTGTGTCTCTGGATATCGCTGGGCCTGTGTAAGCGTTGGATGCGATCTATCCTGGCACACGCCCGTCGACCTTTGACCTTGCACATAAACAGACGGACAAGAGAGCAAGCAGAGAGTTGGCCAGACAGGCCCGGTATCGCGCTCTAGTCGAGGCTCTACCCCCCCCCCCCGGTCATGCACCGCGCGAGAAATCGAGGTCATCGATGTTAAAACCCGTCACTTATAAGAGACTGGCGACAAGGGGTCGGGGAGGGGGAGAGGGATCAAGGCACTCTTGGAGCGCGCATAAAGTACGCATCGCTGGGCCTATACACCGGACTCTCTTGGGGGCGCGCGAGCGCGCTTTCAAACTACACGCCGCGTATAATGTGTCGCGCCGATTTCCATTATCATTGCTCGCCTGCCTCTATGTATATCGCCCACTAACCTCCCCCTTATCCCGATGTGAAAGCTCGATCTACGTCCGCTCGATTGTCCTGCGTTTCTTCCGACCGCGTAACTTAGTGCCTCGAGGTAACTACAATTGAGATACCATTTCGTTGTGATAACAACTTTTTTTTCCTGTTATTTCATTATTATTATTGTTATTATTGTTGTTATCCTCTTGGTTAGTCCCGGTAAGTCGTAGGTAGAAGTGGCCATTAGCAGGGCTATCGACTTGGCGACTAGTTTAGAAACCGCTCGATAGTGCTTGTACGCTCGTGCATTTTACCAATGTATCGAGGAAATGGAATTTTGATTTAGTCAAAAAGGAATGGCAATCAAATTATGTGTCCGGGGCTAGAGGGGACGGGAGGGGGGCTGTTCTTTTGTGTACGCGATAAAAGCCGGATTAAATGATTTATAATGGCGTGATAATGTATTTTTCGTGGAAAACCAGTCGCCAGTCATTTTTTGTATACGGTAGACATTTTATTGTCGTATGGTTTTATAAGTTTTGTTTTTTTTTTGTCAGCTCAATTTCAAGGCGAACGTTGTAAAAAGTTTGCGCCGCATATAGTTTTTTAATGTCTCTGCTTTGTAAGCTGCTGTGTTTATCGATATCTGTTTGTATGGCTATTATAAAGTTTTTCTACGATAGATTAGCGTACGATTTATTGTAAATCTTCGTTGTCTACGAGAAAAATGTTGTATTAATTGATAACTATTATAATTATTTGATAAGTTAGAAATATAACATGTTTTATAACTGAAGTTTCTCTTTTCTAGAATAATGATTATTTAACGCAATTAATAGATTAATACGATCAACTAATAATTTAAACGCTTCTGATTTATTTCAGGTTACGCAAACGCTCGCATATTAATGAATCTAATAATATAATTTTATGAATAATTATCAATTAAATATATAAAATTGTTCTCGTAAAAGGAGGACCTGAGGATAAAGTTCGTTTGAATTAAAAAGCACGCTATTTGCTGACTGATTTCAGGCCGCGGGCCGTCTCACCTGTCGACAGCGCTCTCCGGAGATGGGGAGGGCAGGTTCATAACGACCCCGGTGCGCCGGGACAGCATAAAGGCGCGCAGCAAGGAGGACCTCGCGCAAGAAGCAGCCCACGTCCTCGAGCAGGCCGACAGGGTCGACTGCATAGCCTACGACCCGAGCCGCAAGTACAGCAGCCTCCCGAACCGCGGGCGAAAATCCAAGCAGCGCTCGGCCGAGTCAGCAGCCCAGCAGCAGCAGCAGCAGCAGCTCGGGCCCGGAGCGAACCGGCGCCGGCGTAGCGAGGAGCTCGGCTCGCCGCTCGGCAGCGGCCTCGGCAGCGACGAGCTGCTCGTCGGGACCCCGCGGCCCAAGAAGAAGGCCCTCGAGCGGAGCGCGAGCGATGCCGGCTCACGCGCTGGGCTCAAGCAGACAATCGCCAAGCTCTTCTCGCCCAAGCTAGAGCGCAAGCGGGGGCCGCCGGTGCCCGCCAAGCCCCTCGCCAGGAGCCAGAGCGACGCCGCCGAGCGCAGCGGCGGCCGCTCCCACCGCAAGCGCACCGGGAGCGAGAGCGAGGGCTCCCAGCTCAGCGCCTCGGCCAGGGCCAAGAAGCCCCTCTCGCCGATCATCGAGGCCTCGCCCCAGGCCCAGGAGCAGCCGTTCCGCTTCGACGCCGCCGCCGCCGCCGCCGTGCCGAAGAAGCCCAAGCAGCAGCAGCAGCAGCAGCAGCAGGAGGAGGAGGCCTACTCGCTCAAGAGCAGCGAGCTCTGCGGCACTTCGGCCTCGCTAGCGGCCTCGAGACTCGCCGGGCCGCGGCTCAGGGACGGCTCGCTGAAGGAGAGCGCCTCGGTCTCCGGGGCCGCCGGGGGCGTCGACGAGGTCGACCAGGCTGAAAAAAGCATGTTGCATAGCAGCAGGTATGACCAGCGCAGCGAGGAATCGACGATACACAAGATGATTCACCGGCTCTCGAACGACCGCTCGCCGCCGCCCCAGCTGACGCGGACGATGGTCTCGCCGGGGCCGGGCTTCGGGCACAACAACAACCGGCCGTTCTCCTACACGCGGCCGAACGAGTCGAGCCCGCCGCCGGCCCAGACCGACGTCATCTACGCCCAGGTCCAGCTCGACAAGAAGAAGGCCCAGCGCAGCCACTCGGACAGCGACGAGGGCCTCGGGCTCGAGCGCAAGGACTCCTCCCGGGAGAACAGTCCCGCGGAGAAGGAGTACCGGCGCGCCGACTACTACGCCACCGAGCTCCAGCGCAACAACGAGATCAACAGCTTCAAGTCGAGGTACGACGGGGAGAGGGCCAAGACGACCACCCACTTCGGGGACTTTGGCTCGACGGCCAACGGCTGCTTCGCCGGGAGAAATGCCGAGGGCAAGCGGCTCCACGACTTCAACGACATCGAGCGCAACCTCAACCCCAAGCCGGAGAAGTACACCTCGACCATATTCGTCGAGACGTCGAGCCGAGGCCGGGCCGACGGGATGGACGCGAAGCGCAGGGACAGCAGCGAGTTCTCCAACAGGCTCCTCAACGAGCGCTCCGGCCTGAGCAAGACGACCGAGCTGAGCGCGCGCAGGGACCTCCTCGAGTCCCGGATCAAGTCCCGGCTTTTGGCCGACGAGATGTTCGCCGCGAAGAGCAGCAGCGTCAACCTGCCGAAGAAGACCGAGCACGAGATAATCGACAAGCCGATCGTCCCGTCCCCGGTCGTCCCGAGCCACGTCGCCTCCCCGAAGCGCTACACCGACACCTACATCAGCGAGACAAGGACAAACAGCAACGGCGAGAAGTACATATTCGAGAAGGAGATCCACGAGGACAACGGCAAGGTCTACGGCTACGAGAAGAAGATCACGAACAAGATCCCGGCCGAGACGTACCTCGAGCCCGGGCTCCAGCCGAACGAGGGCTACAGCATCGAGACGCGGACCGACAAGTACGGGGACAAGTACATCGTCGAGACCCGGACGCACGGGGGCTACGCCGACGAGTTCAAGCCGATGCTGAGCGAGCGGAACCGCAGCAGCCCCGACGACGAGCCCTTCCAGCCGAGCCGGCTGAGCAACGGCAGCGAGAAGCCGAGCAGCTACCTCTTCGAGGAGCAGCTGAAGCGCGAGCCCCGGGAGAGCATCGTCCCCTCGCCGCCGCTCATCAGCCGCAAGTTCGGCGAGCACTCCTTCTCCAAGAGCGAGGACCTCCTCGAGGAGCAGCGCCGGCCCAAGTTCGCCAGGGACATCTACCAGCCCAAGTCGTCGAAGAAGAAGTTCGAGGTGCTGCGGGGCAAGAGCATGTCGACCCAGCGGCTCGACGAGCTCGAGGAGGGCACGCGCAGCAAGTCCTACAGGAACGAGTACATGACGCGCTCCCACGAGAACCTCACCTCGGCGGACTACGTCAACGCCCGGGAGTTGCGCCGGGCCAACGGCAGCAGCCCCGGCTCGAGCGGCTACAAGGAGCGGAGCTCGGGCTTCGCGAAGCGCCACCTCGACGAGCTGCGAGAGGGGCCGAACGACGACTACGACACCGACATCTCCCAGGCGACCAACAGCCAGCTCGAGTCGTCCAAGTATTACCAGGAGGAGCTGATGCGCACGAGCCAGAGGTACCTCTCGGGCAAGCGGCACGGCCTGCACGACGAGTACGACAGCTCGCCGCCCCGGCAGCGGGCCGAGCGCAACGGTTACAGTTCTAGTCGCTACGATTCCGACACGACCGCCCGCGACTCCCTGCACTGCGAGTCGACGAGCAAGACGACGCGCTACAACGAGCAGCGGCACAACCTGAGGAAGGAGAGGATCATCGAGGAGGAGCCGAAGCGCCCGATGCGCAGGTCCCGCAACAGGCTCGACTACCTCTGCGACGACAGCGACGCCCGGGAGAGCTCGAGCCGCGGCAAGCCCGGCAAGGAGAAGCTCGAGCCGTTCGAGGAGCCGGCGCCCCCGCAGCGGCCGCCCCGGGCCCACCACCACCACGAGAGCAAGCTCCGGCACACGAGGCACGAGACGCGCTCCGGGTACGCGAGGCACCGGGAGACCAGGCTCAGCGACCCCGACCGCAAGGACCGGCTGGCCGACTCCGGCATCGAGAACGACTACCGGCGCGACTCGCACGAGGCCGACGGCAGGCGCGAGCCCCTCGAGTCCGAGGACGAGGGCTTCGTCACGATGCAGTTCATAAAGCAGGAGCGCCGGCACACCGACCGCAATATGAACCTCAGCGCGGCGGACAAGCGCCGCTACGACAAGTACGTCATGTACTACGACGGCGGCGGGAGCGGCAAGTCCGGGCAGCCCCTCACGGCCAAGCCACCCTCCGGGGCCGACGTGAAGAAGTACGAGAAGAAGGCGGCGAAGAAGAGCGGCACGATGAGCAAGGTGAAGGAGCTCTTCCGGAAGAAGGAGAAGAAGGCCAAGGAGGAGAAGAACAAGAAGAACATGCGGGCGAGCAGCAGCGGCGCCCTCACCGACGACGAGGTCACCATGAGGTACAGGGAGTACCGCGGCGATCAGCTCAGGAGCGCCAGGAGTGCCAGGGACCTCGAGAGCGAAATCAATGAGGTGAGTCAGAGAGAGAGCACATCTTCTATTATATATATACATACATGTGTACCCTATTATGTTCGGGATTACAGAGCCGACTAGACTGGTTATAGATATTTTTAGACGTGACAGACCTGTCGATATTTATTTTTCCTTTCTTTTTTTCTCTCTTTTTTGTTTTGTCGTTTCGGTTAGCGCGAGCGTGCAATCGAGGATATTTAAATTTCACCGTGCGGAGAGAGAATCTCATTACCTTACGCTTTTTAGTAATCGTCGAATTGAATTTTTTACGATCGTTATACACGAGGCTGATTCATTTCGAAATTCACGTTTTCTTCGAATCCCGAGAAACGAAGCAGCAGCAGAAGCCGAAAACACACTGGGTATACTAATGATATACGTCGTAATTAAGCGACAGCTAGTTAATCATCTTCGGTAGCGCTGTATAAAGAGAGCGAGAGATTTCCGGCTGTTCGAGTCACTCTCGTCCCCCTCACCCCCATAACAGGCGAAAAAAGTAATTAGAAAGTTTTGAGAAGCGAATGTTCGGAGAAACGAAGCCGAATGAACTTATCGGTTAGAAATCAAAGTGCACCGCAGTAGCAGCAGGAGAAGAAGCGGTAGGGGGGGGGGAATGACGGTAGTCGCGCGAACCCGCTGAAAGATCAATGAATCTTTAATGTTGGCCTGTTGGTCTCTCCGCTGCTCCAGCGAGTTTAAATGTAACGAGTTTCTCGGCGGCTGCGGCGCCCCCCGTAGCTTTCCAGGATGCGCGAAATAGACAAAGGAACAATGAAGATGCTAAGCCAGGAGACCGGAAACCCTCCTTAAATTAGAGCGTCGCCACAGCCGCTAACGACCCTCATTTTTAACGGTTCACCGTATATATATATATACACGTACCTGCGCGCTTCTCTTCTATTCTTCGAAACCACTATGACTTTCGCGGTATTTTCGAAACTACCTTTTTGTTTTTCAATCGACATAAAGTTTGAAATTTATTTTTTTTTTTCAACTTTTTAATCGAAACTCGTTTTTCAGAGCTTTGACGTCGTAAGTTTGCTATTGTGAGATAAGGATGCGTCTTCTTATTAAAAGAAAAAGTTTTTTCTTCTCAATACACTATATTAGAAATCGATAACTTATTTGTAAAGTTTTTGAATCGAAGAAAAAATGTAGAAATAGATTTTTCCATCTAAACTATTTATAAATCGAATAACCCCTCGTAGATAGGAGAAAGGAATGCAAATTGTAAATGCGGCAAAGGAAAATCAGTCGTTTCTTCGAATAAAATCGACGAGGATTTTAGCTCACGGCACAAAGAGAGAGAAAGAGAGAGAGTCGAGCAATAATCTCGGAAGCAATTTGAAATCTAAGCGAACGTCCTTCGCCGACAGCCAGAGTAAACGGCCGATCATCGGCTCCTCTCGAGCGTGCCATGGAGAAAGAAAGAGAGCCAGCGAGACCGAGAGACACGGAAGCACGCGCGGGTGTACGCGTACACACACACGTGCAAGAGCCTATATACGAAAGCCCGAGCAAGTGAGAGAGAGACTAGAGGACTCCGGAGGCACAGTCACGCTCCTCGCGGACAACTACAGGGGGGCTAAGCATCGAGTTCTCCGACTCAAGTGCCTCTATTCCCCTATCTCTCTCTTCCCTGCCTCCGTTCACTCGTCTCTTGAGCGAGACGGAGAATGCGATAGAGAGAGTCAGCAACAGCAGCAAGTGGAACTCGTCGCCCACGCGCTACGTCGTCTGCCAGCGATTTTTCGGGCGCGAACGCGGAAACACGCGCCACTAGCCTCCGGCCAACATCCAGCCGATCTCTCTTGAGAGATGGCATGGGACGGGAGGGGGTGGTGGTGGCAAGAGCAAGGAAGCAAAGGACTCTCTGACCTCGCTACCGCAGCAGCCTCGGTACGTTTGAGCCCGTGTGTGTACATATATCCCCGGCGCTCCAGTCTCTCAGCTGTGGCCCCTGCTCGTCCGCGCGATCGGCCCCCCCTCCCTGGTCTCTCGACAGCGGCGCGCTCATTGAATATGCGGCTGATGTATTGCGATGCTCCCTAAATGGAATTTCGTAACGGTCCCGAGCGGGAGAGCGCGCTATCACATGTCCGCTGGCTAAGAGCGGCCCCAAGGATTATGCCAGCATCTCCGGACCATATCGCCGCCGCTACCCACCTCCGCATCCACCCCCCCCTCCCCGCCTCCGTACTCTGTCCAGCATGCGTGCGCATCTGCATACGTGCACGTATGTGATACACACACCGGCAGAAAGAGAATGAGAGAGAAAGAGAGCAGGGGCAAAATTATAAGAGCGCGATATGCTCGCAGCAAGACTTGTACCTTCGCCATCTTCAGCATCGTTGTTCTCGTGTAGGCTCGCGCAGATTTTCGGCCGATCTGGCCTCGCCGCTTGCTCTGCTTGTACGTACGAGAACCTATATATGGGCTGGCTTGCCAGGGAAAATTAAGTAGGTGAATACATATTTATAACGCAAGCCCGCAATGATATCGTACCGTTCATAGCCCGAGCAGGGAGATCTCACTCACGCGACACTTTTTTCCACGCTCGTCCTCGGCTGGAAAAATTTCATGCGGATAATATACCGTAGCGACGTCCCAACAACAATCAGGCCCAAGCGATAAAGCATGAGCTCACGAACAACCCCGTCAAGTCCAATGAATTTGCAGAGTGAGAGAGTCTCCCGCGCGAAAACTCCATATGGATTTCCGCCTATATCAGCATCCAGTCGATCTCTCTCTCTCATCCCACAGCTATCCTACACCAACGAGCGTCTAATCTTGACCGTTTCAGCTCGGTCGGACTAAGCTCGTGAAACAATGCACCTCCAGCACCTTTTTTCCCCCCGAAAATAAAGACTAAGACGGAAAAAAAGAAGAAAAAGGCCGGCTCGCGCAGAACGAGAGAGGGGGGGGGGGTGAGAGAGAGTGAGAGAGCGTGCCTATGAATTACGTGGATTTACATCGCGATGATACACGCTTTACCGTTACGTTATGAAAAGATAAATCGAAATGGCGAACTCGCTCTTTCTCTCCCCCCCCTCCATGCTTCTCCTCCTCCTTCTGCGCCTTCTCCAGCTTCTTGTATATGTATATAGGCGAAGGAAAGAGAGTAAGAAAGTCAAAGAGGGAAGGAGGGAGAGAGATATCAAAGGCTTAAAGTTACAATGGCCAGCCGCGATGCAAACGGGGCCGCTTGGTCCGATAACAAATTGCACATAAATTGGGCAAAACCGTTCCGGAGGCTGCGCTCTCCTCCTCCTTCTCCTTCTTCTTCTTTTACCGGGAGAGAGAGAGAGAGAGAGAGAGAGAGAGCCCTTGTAAATACGTGCCGGCCGGCCCGATCAGGCTGCGATACGCGCGCGGAGGCGGACACGCTCTCTTCTGGCATAGGTAAAAACACGAGCATCGCCAGAGCGAGCTTTTCCATATACTCTTCTCCTCCCCCCCCTCCATCCCACACACATCTCCTACTCTATTTCTGCTCGTACTCGAGACTTTGAGAACACGGGGCCGATGTGGGGAAGGGAAATTTAGTGACCCCATGCACTTTGCACCTCGATGAAGCTTACACAAAGTCGGCTTGATGTAGGGGGGGGGGCAGAACAGCTCCAGAGATGGCCGATGTTAGTATTACGCTGAACTAGTGGAGAGCGAGCCTCTGAATTATCGTTCGTGTTAAAGCTGCGCGGCTACAAATACGACTCGACTGTTTTTAATTAGCTCGCGTCTCGAGAGTATATACCGGCCGCCTCTCTTGGCCTCTCGTTCTCTTTTAACCGCGTATCAATTTGCAGACGTGCCGGACTCGAGAGAGCAAGAGAGCGAGCTTCCAGTTCGCGGTCTTTCAATTACACTTCGACTCGAGCTCGATCAACGTTTTATTATCCCCTGCTCTCGAAGCTCGAGATCCAGCGAGTGAAAAACATACGTGCCGGCTTGAAATCGTCTAATCCTCCCCCCCTCCGGCACTTGCTATTAAAGTAATTAAATCAATGAAAATCAGTTGCTATAGCGAGCTTAGCAGGAGCGGCAACAAGCTCGCGAGAGAGAGGGAGAGAGAGTGGCAAAGTGGCCGATTGGAAAAACAAAACGTACATCAGAGCGCGAGAGCCAGCAGCAGCCGATACTATCGAAAAGTAGATAAAAGAGAGAGAGAGAGAGAGAGAGGAAGAGAGCGAGGAAGAGGTGGAGAAGGAAGGGGAGGGTTAGGGGGTAACGAGGAAAAAATGGTTAGAGATTCAGGAGCGCGATAACGAGCATACAACAATAAAACATCGGGCCAAGATAATGAGCCTAAACACACAAGAGGATCGATAAATCAAGCGGATTCGAAATACGCGGAAAGCCCCTAAAGCCCAGAGGCTTGCCAGAGCCTAGGCTCTCTCTCTCTTTCTCTCGTTCATGGGAGGTGTATGAGAGGTGCTGCTCGAGCACCGGGAAAACAAAGGAAAAGCAATCGTGTCGCGGGAGGTGGAGCTCGAGGAGGAGGGGAGAAGGGCGCATCTAAGGCGCCACGGTTAACCGGCAAATCGATCGCGAACGCGCGCGAGCGAGAGAGGGCGAGAGCGCGCACGAGAGACTATAGATGCCGAGCGATAGCCAAGAGCGGGAAAAATAGCGGGCGTGGGCGGCTTGCGAGTATATGAGAGCCCCGCCAGGGAAACCGGGCACGGGAGGGGGCAGTGTGTTGGCGCGGATGATGAATTCGATACGAGTATCTAAGAGCCCACCCCCCTCCTTTCCTCCCGTCTCTCTCGCTCTGTGTATAGAGCGCGGTAGCCTCCCCTCCCTCCCCGTAAAAACTAGAGTCGCGCAAGCGGACTCTGCTCTCACGCTATGTGTGCGCGGGGCTAGAACGCGCGAGAGGGCAACGCGAGAGAGAGAGAGAAAGAGTTGCGTCATCCGCGTATAGCCCCCCGCAATAATGCGGCCTATCTCGCTGGCTCTTTCTCTATCTGTGCATGTACGTGTGTCTGTCTCTCGGAGTCCGCTCACCCGCGGCGACAGGTGCAGCGCGCAACCGCCCCGGCGGGGCCGGCCTTTTCGCCGTCTAATAGCACCGACTGCATTTGTATAGCACGCCCGCGATATCTATGCGTGCCTCCCTCACTCTCGGCCGAATGTTCTTGCATGACCTTGTTTACTTGGCCCTTTTCTATACACAGAGACGTACAGCGGCACGTGTAGCCCGTGCACAGATGCACCGGCGGTGATTGGTAATGTGCGCTCGGCCTCTGGCTTTGCGCCAATGTGCATTTATCGATTGCGATGGGAATAATGCTCTGGGGCTTACGGCTTTCTGTGGAATAGCGCATTTAGATATATATATATAACGTATATATCTATTATTTATAAATTGCCATGAGAACTAGCGTTATATTGCGAGGCTTGCGCGTACAGCTACAGGCGTGTACGTATACAACGCGCGCGCGCGCTCGTATCCGAGTTGCGGTTTATTATGCATGCGTGCCACTTTTTCTCTTGGCTCGCTTATTAGACAAAACCGTTTGAATAAATGCAATCGGAGACTCTTTAAAAGCGTGTTATTAGACCGTTGGGCGTATGCTCCACGGCTTGTGTTTCTTTTTCTCTCTCTCTCTCTCTCTCTCTCTCTCTCTCTCTCTCTCTCTTCTCGCGCGCTAAACGAGTCAATTGGGCAAACTGTTAGGCGCTTCCGACGTTGATGCGCGACGTGTATACGTCATTGGCGAGCGGTAAAAACGGTATTTTCAAATACGGAGCATCGGGAGAAAGAGAGCCTCGGCAAATATTCGCGGAATGCCTTGGCTCTCGCTGCCTGCATCCAAGCGAATGAAATTTCCGCGCGTCGTCATACTCCGGGGGAGTCTGTTGGCGACACGAGCCAGGCTCTCGCGCTAGCAAGGACCGAGCGGGGCGAACCGGTTGCGGGAGCAACTAGTGGCCCTCCAGGCGCGGCCTCCCCGTTGCTTTTATGCGCCGATTAATAATAAAGCGCTCGTAAAGGGCCCTGCGATTGCCCTCCTGCCTCTCTCTCTCTCTCTTGCTCCTTCTCTCTTATCCTCGCTCGGGAGCGAGAAAGAAGGAGGAACGGAGAGACGGGTGGGGCTGTGTAGGAGACTGCGGCTGGCTGTAGGGACCGTTATCGCGGCCGCAGCCACAAAGAAACCAGAGCTCTCCGCTTAGACGGTTAACAGCCTGACGCCACAGCGAGAACTGCAGCTGCGATCTTTTCCTCTACCCCCCGCCCTCTCTTTCTCTTTGATTGATGGGCGCGAGGGTGAGAATATAAGCAGAGGAGGATGAAAAAGCTCATGTATTTTTCAGGCCGGGTCTACTTGGTAATAACGAATTTGGATCGATCGCGCTTCGGATGAACTTCGTGGAAAGGGTGTTCGCCAACTCCGTTCTCTCTCTTTCTCTCTCTCTCTCTCTTTCTATGAGCGGTTTTCCTCGGCGCGAACTCCAAGCTTAGAGGTTTAACCTCTCTCGCTCTATAGCGAGGATTTCCGTTGATTGTACGAATAGAGCGAATATCACGAGACGATGGATAATGGAGCTGTTGTTTCTACCAGCCAATCGGCCGATGCCTTGTTCTTTTTTTTCTTCTTTCTTTTATTTTTCCTCATCGCCAACTTGACGGTTAGACCTTTTTGACCTGCTTTCTTGATGGACCGTTGGAATTGCTTCGTTCTCCAGGCGTGATTTATATTTTTGCCCTTTTTTTCCGTTTACTATTTTTATTTCTCCTTCAAACGAAAATCAGCAGTATTAAACGACGACTCTCGCCAGATCACAAGCTTTCCGTAGAGATATACACGCCTTGCGAGTTTAGCCATCGAAACGAGCATGCACATTCGGAAAAGTTATAGTCAACCCGAACTTTCGATTAAGCAAAATACGATTTTTCATTTTCCCTGGCCATAATCTTTCCAAGATTTATTAATATTAATTTCTTAATGCATCCTTTTCCTCCTGCAAAAGGCAATATCATTATCGGATATTGCCATTTGAATCTCACCTATCCGTTACGTTCGTTTATAACTTTTTGCCAGGCACACACGCACACGCACACACACAGAGTGCGCAGAAACCATAATAAAATTCCAACTACAATTTTGAGCCTCGGCCGATCTCTCACGTTGTTGGCGCGCCTTGTGCGCGCGAGTGTGTACGTGTGGCAAGGTGAGGCTGTGCTACCAGCCCCCCGGTCTAAAATTTCATAGCACGCACACGCAGAGAGAAAGAGAGAGAGAGAGAGAGAGAGAGAGAGAGAGAGAGAGAGAGAGAGAGTAGCTCGCAGTCGAGGCTTATAACGCACACGACCGGCTCGTATTTAATAAAACAGCTCGTATTAAATAATCGCTCGCGCTTGCACTTGAGCTTCGCAATTAATAATTCAGTTAAATGGAAATCGCCGATGTAAAAAAAGGGCAAAATAGAGGTAGAGAGCGAGAGAAGTACTAGGCCCCTACGAATGTACGTGTGTATGTATAGGCGCGACGAGTAAAATTGAGCGCCGCAAAATAAAAGGACAAATCCGCAGCTGGTTGACTCTCGCTGCGGGGTAATTAAAGCCCGGAACTCCTCCTCTCTCTCTCTCTCTCTTTCTCTCGCTCGTCGGCCGCGCGAGACTGAATATTCATGTCTAAATTAATAATAATAAAGTGCGCTGATCTCGGGGAAGAGAGCGCGCGCACGTCACGAGATTCGCGGTCTGTAAAAAAAGAGAGGATAAAGCTTAGCGGTCGATGGGAATCCAATTTCGCAGCGGGCGATATATGCCGCAGCCCCGACGCTCGGAAACCTCATGCACACGCTCGATCGAGTATTGCAGGCTTATTAGCATACGCGCAGAAGGTGGCTGAGGGCGATTTCAGGCCGAACTGCGCGTCTCCCGGGCTTCGCTGCGTAAATGCATCGTTTAGGCGCGTGACATAAGGCACTTGGCAGGAAATGAGCTCGGCAGAATTTTCGTTTGATTGTTTTTTTTTCTTGCTGCATTTCGAGAAGGAAACGATCTGATTCTCGTTAAAAAAAAAAAGTAAATAATAACGCAAAGCGCGTAGGCGTATTCGGCAAGAGGCGAGAATATTCTCATAGGTAGCTGCGTTGCCAGAACGTGTAATTCCATTTTCCAATTGTTTTCACGTCCATACGGCATAAATATCTGAAAACTCATCGTTACGTAAGCTCTTATACAGGATAAATCTCGCCGGTGGAACTATTTAATCTAATCATTACACATATTAATCCGCACTAGCCTTCTCTCGCTTGTACACGTGCGCTTGCTTGCTCGCTCGCTATACACCGAGAGCGAGCGCTATCTCATTATGATTTACAAGCGGCGCGTCTCACATTAATTTACCGAGGCAAAGCACAGCACAAAATTTTCAGATCAAAATAACTGTACGCGTATTAAGATTCTCCGCTGCAGATAAACCTCAAATATCCCTCTGCCCCCCCCGCTCTCATCTCTCCCCCTATACCCACCGCCAACTGTTTAGTAAGCTCTCTTGCAAGTGTGTATACAGCACTGGGCACGTGTGAGGGTGGGGGGGAGGTAACATTACCGAGAAGCAGTGCAGTCTCTCTCGCGCGCATGTAAACGAGGCCCAATATGAGAATTCATTTAGCCTGTAGCTAAATGTAGCTAAGCACGAGGAGGAGGCGAGGAGCCGAGCAACAGTACAGAGAAACGTCGAGAGGGAGATAGCCCGGAGATGCCGCGATAAAGAAGTCAATCGATCGGGCGATTTTGAAACCGCCGCGATCCCGGCCCTTGCTCCCTCTTCTTCCCAACGAGCGCGGGTATAATTGAAAAGCCGAGTATACAGAGAGAGAGAGCTCGAGTATAGAGTCTCCGTTTCTCTCTTAGCCGAAAGCCAACACGCGCTAACAGAGCAGAGAGTGAGAGAAGTGCAGACGGCTCGCGTGTGCAAATCGACGCGGGCCATTTGACAGGGGACCGTTGCGTTGCGGCCGCGCAAACTCTCTCTCTCTCTCTCTCTCTTGGCTGTATCCAGCGGGATTTTAATCGACAAATAATCGGCTATCAGCGAGTTCTCTCTTTCTCTTTACCTAGAGCCCCTCTCTCTCTCGGGTAACCTGCGGATTTCGCAAGCTTTTCCTTATACACCTCGAGCGCTAACTCCGCGCAACTCTCCCGGAATGCGCATAGTTTCTCAGATAGGAAGATCGATAGGAATCTACATTCGTTAGCTTTAGACGTACACAAGTGCGCGTATAGAGTGCCCCGCGCACTCGAGAGTCCGAGGCATCTAATTCATGCGTTGATTTTCAGTTAATCTTCGGCCGCCGAGCAAATCTCCGCGGGAAAAGCCGTTTGCCAATTTAAATTCAGCGCCTGAGCGATTGGACGTCTTTATGGATTTTCCCTCTCCCTCTCCCCAGAGAGATGTGCGTTTGTCGATTCTCGCTCGAAAGGAATATCGACGGCGCGGGATGGGCTGTTTTAATCGGAAAATGAGTGAGAGAGAAAGAGAGAGAGAGAGAGAGAGAGAGAGAGAGAGCTCAATTAGTTAAGTCGGCTCTGAGATATTGTTTTATCGGCTAAGCGCGAGTTGAATGATTTAGCTCTTCGATCGATCGAATCTCGCGCGGATAAATAAGATTGGCGTGGCCAAGCTCCGAGGATGAGGAATTCCATTAGGCGGTCGCACCGAAAGCGGTAAATTCAAGGCAATTAAATATAGCTGAGAAAAGGAACGATTGGAATCGAGAGAGAGAAAGAGAGAAAGCCATTACGTAGCCGTTACACTTTTCATTTCGATGATCGTAAAAACAGCAGCAGCAAAGCCCCGAGACACTCTCGCGCAATGGAAAATAGAATAAGTCACGGGCGGATTAGCGCTGTGCTATGCTCGCAACTATTCACTTGCATTTATCATCGTTCCACAAGTCACATTCCCGCGGATATGTGTGTCGTTTTGATAAATCCGACGATGATGATGATGATGATAAATTCGAAGACCGTTTCTCGGAATAGACGTCGCATTTTTATTTCTCATAAATCACTCGCGCTGATTGTCGTTCCTCGAACGAGAAAAAATAATGGAAAAATAAATACAGCTAGAGTAGGTGGGGGTGCTTAGGGGAGGTGCTGTCGGCAATTAGCGTGTAATAGCTTGGAAGCCGAGGTTTGACAGGCGTATATACAGTCTCGAGAGTGGGCGCGTGAACAGCGCCGCGCGCTAGGTGCTTTATGATTTGTCCTTCCTCTTCCGGGCGCTGGGGCTTTTGTCTTTTTTTTCCCTTCCTTTCTCTGTAGCCGGGGCTTATCTGCCCGCGATGTGGGAGAGATCGCCAAGGAGACACATGGCCAAGTCACATATATCACGCGACTTCTGACAATTTTAGCTTGCCTGATGACTTTGGATTGTTACTTAATTGTGGGATGCGCGAGACACCAGCTCTCTTCTGCCTGTGCGCGCATTGTTGCTTTCTTTTTTCTTCGTCTATCGCATTGGATATTGGTCTAACTTCTGAAATATTTAACCTTTGATATTAGTCGGGCGTAATTGCGCGTAGTCCTCCTTGAAAAAGACGAGAATTTAGAGCGAGCGCGCGGTCGGCTGTTACGGGAACAGGTGTAAAAGTATATTCCACTCGGATCTGATAAGCGCGTAACAGTAAGAGAATCATAAAGATATTAAAACGGCCTGTATGGTACATAAAGTGGAGCAGCAAACAGGTTGATCGCCGATAAGCCGAAAGAAAAGGAAAGTTGAAAGAGAATGAAGAATACGAGAATGGGAGAGGGAGGGAAAAAAGGGCGAATCCGTAAGGATTCAAACTTTCGAAATTACTTCACCTGCCGAGCTGCGCTGCGAACGAAACAATAAAAGAGAACAACGCTGGCAAATACTGCACAACACGCACATGCCAGATATGAGCAAATCTCTGGAACCTTTGAATTTTAATGTAAAAAAATGAAAATCTCTAAATTATGAAGCACGTTTATCAAATTTTGAACAAAGTATCCTT
>JAPYYQ010001574.1:0-31949 GCA_030522585.1 Anagyrus pseudococci
CCCTCGTACACATTATACTCTCGTTTCCTTTTCCCCAGGCTTTACTCTCCGTGATAAGTCCCTGGCTATACGGCCGCTCGTTCTTTCTCCTTTTTTTTCTGTCGTGTTTCAAAATCAATGGACGGGCAGAAGAAAAATCCGCTAAAGTATAATGCCGGATTTCGAGATTACGATATTAAACACGCGGGATACACTTTGGCCGAGGATCGACGACGTTTTAAACGGGGCCAGCTCTTATTGCGTAAATCGTAATGTATTTGTTCGGTCGTGTAGTTGTCGTTACTTATAATCATCGTCGAAGCACTTGCTTATTATTATAAGACGCGGTATGTTAGGAAAGGCGCATAGCTATATGGTTAAAATAAAAGGACTAAAATTCGAGCAAACATGAGGCGTACGCTGTTTTCCATTATAGCCCGTAACTGTGTGCGTGTCGATTGATTTATGCTAATATACTCGGGAAATCGGATGGCGTCGTCGAGCTTTGCGGCGTCAAGCCATTAGCCTTTCAAATGCGCGCGAAAGGGTAGAAGGAGGAGTGGGCAAGGCCAAAGAAGTTGAATTTGGGTGGCAAAGATTCGGCGTGTCAAAGGCCAGATGTATAGAGGCAATACAGCGCAGGAAAGGGGCGGGGACTGGGGGAGACGAGAAAAGGGAGTGATAAGCGCCACTTGTCGCGGCGGACGATACATCGAGAGTGTCTCTTCCGTCCGACCTTCTCGCTCGCTTCAACGATCACGAATTACTCCCTTTCTCCGTTACGGCGTAATAACCTTGCTACAACAACCGCTTCCGATACATCTCTCTCCCGCAAGCTGCGGAGCTTTCCACTTGCAATGGCCTCGTTTAGCTTGGAAAATCGCTGGAAAATCCAGTGGCGCTCTCGAGTGTAATTGCGGGAAATTAGGCGAGCGGAGAGAGAGACACACACACACACTCACAGATACATGCACGTGACACACGTGTCTTCTTATTCCGTCAGGTGGGATTCAACGGCGCTCCCGATATATGCATATGCTGGGCTCAGAGATTAAGCTCGAGGACAACTCTGACACTCGAGTCTGTTTCCTTCGTCTCTATCTCGGGGAATGTATACATGTCGCGCGTCGAAGGAGGCTCGAAGAGCATTTTATATCTGCGATTGCTCCTTTAATGCTCCGGCGCGCTTATTAAGAATTCCGGTCGCGAAAGCGCCTTCTCTTACTCGAGGAATCGACGTGTATTTCGAAGAGATGCTGCAAGCGTTTCTTGTCCCTTCTCTTTTTTTTTTTGTAGCAAGATGGGATTTACGAGGGAGCGCGACCGGTTCTTACTTTGAGGCTTAGAGATTTATATCAAAGTGCCGTTCTCTCTCTCGAGCTTAGCGCGGATTTTAAATTCAATTCAAGAGCTGCACGATATGCTATTAGGTTTATTATGCGAGAGCAAGGATAAGGGGAGGCAGTTGAGCCTAAGACCCGGGACTGGCTATAGAATATAGCACCGGCGAGTCGGTGTTTTGAAGAGTAATCGGCTCTGATTTATCGAGATTTTTTTTCTTTTCTCATCTTATATAGATCGATCAACGATTTTGAGATTTTACATGTTCTTTGTATAAGGTAGATAAGGATCGAACAGTGTAGCTGCCGCGAGCAGTAATGTTATATTACTGTATATACATGCATTTTAACCCTGAGAACAAAAATAAATTTTAACGCGCGCATTTTCTCACGTTTCTTTTTCTCTCTCCCAGGGATGCGGTAGAATAAACCAAGGCGGCGGGGGTTTTAACTTTGAAATTTGGCCAACTTAGACGGAAGAATCCCATTAATTTGAAGCTTTGCCCCGCGCTCCGCTGGCCAGCGGAGAACGAGCGAGTCGTTTATTCATTAAAGCAGCTCAAGTTCTGATTTGTATTTTACATAATTGAGTCAACGCACAGACACACGTACCGAAAACTCGGCGAAACAAACAAGGCCAATGACAGCTTTATTCAAAGCAATTAAAACCCGCACAAAATCGTAAATTTTACGTTGATACGCCAGTAGTCAAGCTGGAATTTCATATTGTAATTTGAAATGTGCGCTTGTGTGTGTACGGGTACAAATGTGCGAAAAAAGAACAGGGTATCAATCATTCGTCGAAATTTCAAATGAGCAACAATAAAATTAAGCCGGTAGTCGAGGGGAGAATACTTTGTAAAAATTTTAGCTTCGATCGAGGCCGTACCGACCAATGGCCTGGCTCCGGATAATTACCTTAAGAAATTGAGCTTTTAAGTCGCGCAAATGAAAATTCGCCGCTCCTGTTAATCAATCGCGCTCTTTCTCTCTTTCTCGCATCCGGCAGAGACAACGTTAATCCTCCAAGTTGGATTGAAAAATCTCATTTATTCTATCTGTACGATTCGTATATTCGTTACTTTTCTTTTATCAATCTCGACAGCCAATTTCGTATTTATAATGCAAATGCGAGCTTTTAAACAAAATATTCGCTATGTGCAGGATATTTATCCGAGTAATAAGGCCAAGACCATAAGTTAAGTCCGATTGCCGGGCTCGCGAAAGTTTAAACTACTTGGGAGAGCAGGGGGATATAATTATACGCGGCGTAAGTGACATTGTTGACGGAGCGGCTTGTTAAATTCCTTTATCGTGTTTCCCCAAGTTGGCCCGTTTAAAATAAGCATCGAAAGCTTTCGGCGATAATAAACTTCCCCGATTTTTCCCAGTCCTAAACGACTCTTAGACTCTTAAGAACATCAACTCCAAACTCCGTGCGCAAAAGCCCACCCCATTGAATCTTACCCCAAAAGCACCAGGTGCGGCTGTGCACTATATATTTCCGCTTATAATAACAATTCAGGAAAGGCGGCAGCGAGTCGAGCTACCTGGTGGGCGGCGCGTTCGGCGCATCCAACAGCAGCATCAGCGGCGGCGGCAACAACAACAACAATAACGCTAATCCGGCGAAGCAGCATCGCTGGCATAAGCGAGCCTTCCAGCGGCGCAGCAGCGAGGTCGAGGTGCGCCTGCACGCCGGCAGCCAGGGCCACGGCCACGACGGCGGCCCCAAGTCCTCGCCCACGCCCTCCCGTAGACGCAGCTCGAGCATCGCCGTCGCGCGACCGACCCCGGATCTCCACAGGTGCGACCTCGCTCTCTCTCTCTCTCTCTCTCTCTCTTGAGACTCCCGTCCAACCGTATCGCGCTATTTCCGCTTGCCGAGTGCTGCTTCCGCTCTCGGCCTTCCCTCCACCCCCTCCCCCAGTTTCCGAGGACGCTCCACCCCACTGCGAGTTTTCTTCGCACTTATACCAGCTCGCAGTCGTGTACGCGTACGGCTGTATGCTTATTCACGTACGCAAACGCGGGATTCTCTCGCGCGAGACGCAGCACAATACAGCGGGCCACGGCTTGTTTTGCTAATACACCGCGCGCGTATACCTGTACTTCCTCTCCCAAAAAAAAAAAAAAAAAATGCCAGGCGTTTGGCCATGATTTATGAATAATATCCAGGTCTGATCGCAGCCTTTCATTTCGCCGTTCGCCCAAGGAGACGCGCGAAGAAACGAAGCGTGGAATTCAAATTATTTCGATTGTCGCGCTTCTTGCCCGCGGCTTCGCTTTTCTTACTACTTTTTTTTGTGTTATAACAGATGATTATAGTGCAGCCACAGCGTTTCAATGTATTCCTTCGGCTGTATTTTAGCGACTCGATAAACAATTGTTACGTATACACACGGCGGGAGTATAAAGTAAATTGCAGCGTGCCGGCTTTCTTCGCGGAACGCGTTTTGTATAAATCGAAGAAAAAAAAAGACTCTACAGAGAAAGAAAGTATATGATAAGAAGAGAGGGAGGGTTGATAATAAAGCACAACGAACGTTTATCTATCGATGACGAAGGAAATAAACGAGAGAATTGCATTCGGCGCACAGGTTTCTGCAAGCGGAGACAGGCCCCTGGGGCCACTTGTCGCCCTCGGCGCGTAGCCCGACGCGCACGCCCTCGCTGAGCCCGGGGGCAATGTCGACGGCGTCGCATCTGAGCGCCGGTGCAAGCCCGGCAGGGCCCAGTCCGACCAGTCCGGCCGGCTCGACTTCCATTTCAAGACTGCCACCCCAACCCAAGCATCGCGGCAGGACGAGTAGTATGCCTGCCGTGCCCAGACACAGGGTGAGTCTTTTCTATCCCAGCTTTTTGTTCTTTCGATATATTGGAGTTTTTTTTTGTTTTATAATTGCCGAGACTATTTTTAATCGGTCGCGCGTTGACGCGTTGATTGCTGGTATATCGATAGAGGCTGGAGCTCGGTCTCCGAACGTATAAACCTATCGAATATCTGGCGGGTGCTTTGCGAACAAAATACATTAGACCCTTACCCGCCCAACTTCTCCTGCGCCTCATAATGATAATCGCATTTGAATATTCAATTATAACGCGGCTTATACGTACGATCGATATGGCGAAAATTGCTCGCTCGTACATCCTATAAATGCTTTTCGATGTTGAACAAATTTCCGAATTTTCAAGCGTAACAGGTGAGAGATTTTAGGAGGAAGGAGTCCTCTCTGCTTTGCTCTTCGGTCCTTATACAAAATTAAGTTGTGTTGCAATAAAAAAAAAGAATCCAAACATTATAAACGTGGAGAAATCGATGCAAGTCGATAGTCCGATTGTCGATAATCGTTTAATAAGTGCTTAAAAATTATAACAATGGTACAATATGAAAAATCTTAATCTATCGGACAAACATATATAGTTATATAAAAGCACGGTCGCGCAGCGCGTCAAGGTTCTGCCCCTTTTTTATTTTCTTCCGATTTTCGGAGAAAAGAAATTTTAATGCTCGATAAAAGCCCGAGGGGCTTCCGCAATCATCCCGATAATTTCTCGACTATTATTACGACGACGGCAACGCGCGATAACAATTTTTAATCTCGACTTGAGCTATAAAAATAGTATGTGTGTGTGTGTCTGTAGAACGTGTCTGTGGGTACGAGAGTGTGTGTTATTGGTTTGCGGTGCAAAGTTTTGCGGAGATACAAAGAAAAAGAAACAGGGACATTGAAAGTGTAGAAGGGAGCAGAGAAGGTGAGGTTGGCTAGTAAAAAGCCTCGAGGCCGACCGGTTACGATCGGCAACTCGTGCCTCTCCATGCGCGTAAGCCACGAGGAAAGCTCTCAAGGGGCTAAGGGGGACGTGAGAGAGGGAGGGGGAGGGCGACGACGAGTAGTTACGGGCGATCGATCACAGGTTAGACGCGAGACAGGGTAGCCGAAGAAAGACAGGCGGCGAAGGGCTACAGAGAGTAAGTGAGCGAGAGAGCGGGGGGGGGGTACTTTCCGAGTAATTTTATAGAATGTCCAGGCCCAGGCCGACCTTGTGCTGGCCGCTGGTCGTCGGGTTGGGAAGGTCGAGACTGAAGGCGAGCGTCAGGGCAAGACCCTCTTGGATCTGGAGTTTCAGGCTCGTGCCCAGCTGGAGGTTCTTGTCGAACTTGACCTTTATCTTGCTCGCCTCGTCGAGCTGGTGGGCGACGCCGACGCCGACGAACCACATGGACGAGTCGCTCGGTGCCATCTTAGCGTCGACCCCGACGTCCGTCGTTTCGTTAACTGCGCGTGTCGTGTCCAATGAGGCTTGAGCGTACACGCCAAGCGCGCGCGCGTCAGTGAAATTGATGCGGGCGGTGCGCGTCGAGAGAAGTTTTGCTCGAGTGGTCGGCTAACGTACGACTTTGGTTATTATGAAACGCGACGATAATTACCGGCGATACAATAGTTGGTCTTTCCTTGGCTTTCGTTATTTACGAGTTTTAATAATCGCCCGGGCATTCGGCGCACCTGGGCTTTATCGCGCGCGCTTGCCAACGGGAAATTCGATTAAGCGAAGAAAAAGAAAATCAAACGCGTCGCTGGAAAATACAAAGCAAAGTGCGATAACGGCGGAGGGGAGGTGGCGAGTTTCAGAAAACTCCTCTCCCTTTTGCTCCACGCGAACTTCACCCAACTCGAATTAAGGCATTTACGAAAATTTGCGGCGGCACTTTTACAACACCCCGGGCCGAGTGCTAGGGCTAGCCTTTTTACGAGGCCGTCGAGGTATTTCCCAGCTCGTAAAAAGGAACGGCAAAGAAAAAAAAAAGAGCAAAGAAAGAAGAAGAAGTTGTCGCGAGAAAAAGTTCCGGAAAGGCATGCAGGTCCCTTACGCGGAAGGTATATGAGGGATGGATAGAGAAAAGAAGGAACCTTTGTAGAAGGTGGAAATGGCAAGCTCCTTGGGAATCATGATACAGCGGAAGTGAACGCCGAGATTTTCCTCCTCGAACGCCACTGCCACGTCGTGCTTTGTCATCGTGGACGTGCTCGTGCTCCAGCCGCCCGCGTAGCCGACGAAGAAGTTGCTCAGCTTTATGACTATCGAGCCGAACAGGTCGGGACTTCTGTCCAGATCTTTCGCTGTGAAATTTCAAACGGAGATGTCGGTTTGCTTCTTATAAATGCTACGTCAAATTCTTTAATTTTTTTTAAACGCTTATTTTTATTTGTTTATCGTTGCAGGGGAAAATACCACGACGAGATTCTTGCCAGGCATTTTTTGCCGCGCGTCTTATCGAGAGTTAGTTAACTATTCAGGGAAATAAAAGTTGGAATAAGAGGATGCGATAAAAAAGAGAAAATTTTTAATCCTCCATCGTTAATGGGTTAAGTTTTCCACGGGAAAGAGAGAGAGAGAGAGAGAGAGAGAGAGAGAGAGAGAGAGAGAGAGAGAGATTATGTATATAAACTTTCTTCGACGAACCCTTTCAGGAATAAAGTTTCAGCCGCGAGTTAGCTGCGTAGTGGAAGGGTTGGAGGGGGAGGAGGAAAATATGCAGGTTTTGAGCTTTGAAAAACGGAAGCTCGCTGTATAACTTAACGGAAGGAAAGACGAGTAAACAAACAGTTGCGTAAATCAAAATTCTAACCAAGATAAACACCCGCGTAGTGGTAGTTGCGTGTAATTTTTATCGCTAATTTAACAGAGACGCAGCGAAGTATTGAATGTCAAAAGATAACAACGTAGAAATGAAAATAAGTAACGAGGTAAACCTACTATACTGGGCTTCTGTAAAAACCGCGAAACAAACTTATACAAAATTGTCCTCAACCCCTTCCTCCCATGTGGCATTTCACCTCGACACAAAGCTATTTCAGTGAGTTCGGGCGAGAGAAGAAGAAAAAAAACGAGTGGGAGGGAAACCGAGCAATGCCAACATTGACTTTAACAACTAGACAGAAAGCTCTTCTCGGCTAAACAGTTGGCACACACGGAGCGGCGCAGTTTTCGCCTGCTAAGACAAACAAAACTATTTGGCGGGCTGCTCGGGCATATGCGCGTATATATTCATCCATACGCGGGAAAGCGCGTAGCCAAAACACCGAGTCGCGTGGAGAAAAAGATATATAACGCAGTTGGCGCGTCCCAAGCGAGTTGAACAACAACAACATCAACAACGGCTGCCTAGAAAGAGAGAGAGAGAGAGAGAGAGAGAGGGAAACAAAGTGGCAACTTACTTAACGAGCCCTTGGCGTGTATGGCAGCGTTGTGGTAGGCCGCGCCGATTCTGCTGGTGCCGAACGATTCCAGAGGATTGAACGAGCAGCCGGCGCTCACGTCGACGTTCTCCACGCCGAGGGCGCCCTTGTTGCTGTACTCGAGAACCAGAGGCCCGTGGAAGGTGTATTTCGTGGATATTTCCCCGTGGGACTCGAAGTCGTATTTGCCGGCGAACGAGCCGCCTCCCTGCAATGACCAAGAAAATCGTTACGAATTGGCCCGTCTTTGTCCAAATGTCCCCGACGACGATAACATCTTTCTTTCTCTCTCTTTGCCAAATGCTCGACGATAAGCGGAGGACTCTCGAGTGCGATGTGAAAAATGATAAGGGGCAACGAGGAGAGGGAGGGGGGGGTAATAATGAAAAATGCAAGACTTCCGGCTTGGAATGCCGAGGACGCCGAGGATATATTCGCCGCGGGCGGCAATTGTAGCCGGGAGGCGCGAGGTTAAGGAAGAATAACAGCGCTGGCTATCTCTCTCTCTCTCTCTACGTTTCGGCTCGGCTGTCGTAAAGTGCGAAATAAAGGAGAATTAACGGGGGAGGGAGAGAAACGTACCTTGAAGCTCTTGAGGTGTAACGAGCCATCAAAGTCAAAGGTGTAGGGCTTTCTCGGTCCGCTGAGCTTAACTTTGGCCACGTCATAAGCGTAACCCGAACGGAAAACTTCCGCCGCCCGTTTGCCGAGATCGCAGTAGGACGGCACGCTCATTTCATCCGAAATTTTTTTATGGTCTCTCGCTCGTTCACCTCACCAGGGGCGGGGAGGGGGGGGATCAGAAAGACGTTGGTTTCGCGGTAAGTTACCTATTATGCGGCTTGTTCCTTGACGTTTGTTTGGTTATAGGTTTGTTTGTTTGTTTGTTTGTTTTTTCGTAAAAAAAAGGGGGAAAAAAAAGAAAGGGGAAATCAATTGTGGGTAATAGGAGGATAATCGAGTGTATACACAAACTCTGCGACCCTTAACCGCGGTAAGTCTGTTCGCTGAAGTTGTTCGCGGTTACTCGACCGACAAAACACTGAGGCTTTAGCGCGACTCTGCACACTCGCACAATATAGACGAACGTTCGAATTCAATTTTCGGATTACACGTTGAATATTTTGGGGAATAAAAAAAAAAAAAAGAAATTGCTGCATGCAACTTCGACATGCGTGCGGACGAATTTGAGCCAACTCGATTAAGTCAAAACCCGAAGCTTTTTTTGTTCGCCGGCGAGTTTATTACGCCGATTAAGCGGGGTACTTTGATACTCGCAGTTCGTATATTATCCGATTAAAAAGTGTCAGGCTCGTTTAGCATGTAACTTTATAATACCCCGGGCTTATTAAGGGCTTCTGCGAATAATTTATAACGACCTTAGCCGCGGCGCTGCCAAAATGAGAATTACATCATTTGTTAGTCCGACCGACAAAAAAAGGGGGGGGGAAAGAAAGAAAAGACGAAAATTCATTAACAAAGCTTGGGAGCTCTGCAGATGTATACACGCGGGTTGTAATCGTTAACCCGAGACTCGTACACATAGCTTTCCCTTTTCTTACAGAGGCGCTTGTCGTCGTCGTCGTCTGGCAATTAAAGGCCTCGGTCACGTTCGCAGTGTGTCACCTAGGGCTCATTAACGTAGCTAGCGCGAGGTAACAAGATGCGAAGATATACAGCTATAGACCCAAATGTAAACCAATCGCGCGCGCCCGATGTCTCGTTACGCAAGCCTATATAGACGCGTGCATGTGGATCGCGAGGATGCAGAGGGGCATTTGCATAATCGCCGGACCGAATTCAATTTCGAGAGAGGGCAGAATGGACTGGTCCGGAGCCAGAAAGAGAGAGAGAGAGAGAGAGAGAGAGAGAAGAGTCGATGGGACAGGTGTGTCGAAGCTAGCTACAGGGGCATCTCTCAGGGCGACCCTAATCCGCTGGCACTTGGGCCGACGTTGACGCGCCGAATTTGATTACGCGATCGCTTGAAGCCGGACTATAGCTTCATGGATGTGTATAGGTGTATGTGTGTTACCATATCGCGCCTAGGATTCGCTGTCTTGTATGTGTAGAGGAGCGTTTCAAGCCTCGACTGCAGCGATTCTTCTTTTGCGGATGCAAGAGATAGAGAGGAGAGGGATTCTCCGAGTTGGGTCAAGTGTGAGAGAGCTAGGGTAGTTTTCTAACAAGCTTTGTAGTTGTTTTAAGGCATACACACCTATACGCGAGTGTGCGCCTCCTACCGCAGGGTTATTTTTGGGGTTTTGTTTTTTTTTCTAATTTCGTTGGCGAACATTTTTTCGACAGCGGATATGTGTATTTATTTTTGTCTCTCTTTTTTTTCGGCTTTGTTTTGAGAATGTGCGCGCTGCTCTCTTGCAATATTACGGCTGAAATTTTTTTTAAAAGTTTCCGTTTATTACGCAATTTTTTCTTTGTTTCGTTTTTAAAAATTCCCCTCTTTCTCGGTAATAATTTCATTTCGTATCAAATTAGATAATAAAATGATAAAAATATGAAAAAAGCTTTTATTTCGGTCTGTCAAATTTTAATTCAATTTTAAATTTGCGTATATATATGCCGTGACACTTTTTTTTTTACATTCGTTAACTGAACGAAGCTCAATTAAATTTTCCATTTTTGAGGCAGGAACTTCTCTAATTACGTGTTGATTAAAATTTTTCTTTTTTTTTTTATAAATCTCTATAATTAAATTGCCTTGCTCGCACAGTTAAAATGCGGATATTGTCCTTGAGAGTGAAAAAGCCATGGGTATTTTTGAGTTTCATTCTTTGATTCAATCCTGACTCTAAAATATTTAAAATTTTACATTTGTAACTAATATTTCCTAACAGCCTCTTTATCAACTTTATTTCATTGAATCAACAAATTAGTCTGGGTTTAAACTCATGACCTACTGAATCAAACTAAATGGAACACTTGGTATCCCCTATTTTACCAAGTAATTTATTTATTTGCATGACTCAGCACACTAGTACATGAAAAGCAATTCATATACTCAAAAACTATTCATTCCCTATGCTTATAACAAAAAGTACAACATTCGTTTAAAGTTTCTCCATTCCCGTAAGATCGACTAAAGTACAAAACGAGGAAGAAGAAAAAAGAGCGACTGCATCGTTAAATAAGTGAAAGCGCTCGTTGAAAATCTTTTGTTGCGGACGTTTTCGTCAATTTACGAGGCGAAGGCACAAAGGCCAGCCGTCAAATCGAATGAAACTTGAAGAGCCGAGGGAGAGGGGAAAAAAGAGTTGGCGGAATCAATACACTCCACTCATCGTCATGCAGTAGCAGCAATTCTTCGGGCTATAGTGAATTGAAATCATAGAGCAATGGCGGTGGAAGGAACGCCGGCGTTTCTCCGTTTTTCCTCCCACGGAATACGCGCTTCTCTGTGTGCGTGTATACCTGTATGTACGCCCGCCGGCGAAGAAACAGGAGCCACCCCCCTTTCTGCTTACTTACTCTCTCTCCCGTAAATCCTTCGTACGAAGTTTCAACGAGACGTACTCTGAGGTAAAAGCTGGAAAATAGACGATGGATATCGTGATTCGAATTTTCGAAAATCATTTAAAAGTACTCGAGAAAAGGGGATTCGAGTTTGCGCTCGCGGGTATTAATGTAATCCTCGGCTTTAACGCGTGATTTCTTTTTTTTTTTAATTTTCAGAAAACTTTTGCGCGTGTATAGATGTGTTCTTTTTTTTTATATCTCTCTGCGAAAATCGAATGGAAGTTATTGATTTTGTTTTGTTGAATTTCGATATATAAATTACAGCCTGAGCTCGCTTGAAATATATTTGATTGGACGAGGAAATAAAGAGCGGGATTTAATGAAACAGATAAGATTGTCAGAGAGAGAGAGAGAGAGAGAGAGAGAGAGAGAGAGACGAGATATTATTTATTAACCCGCGCGCGCTATAACTATTACGGGGCTACCGGAATTTATTTGTTTGAAAGGAACTTTATAGTTTGCGGAAAATTAAACTACATTATTCATCGAGGCGCAATTCATTATAATTAAACGAAAAAAAACGTGCAGTTAAAACGTGAGCATGAATAATTTATTTGAATAATTTACAAACCCTCTGTCCGACATACTTGGGGGTGGTCGAAAATCTTTCGTTTAAAAGGGCCCAATTATGCTTCAAGCGGAAGGAACTGTTAAAAATTTCAAAAACTTATTCATCACACTTACAGCCTAATTAATAAATCCTCCCGTAATCCGTGCATTATGTATACACGAGAAAGATCAGCTTTTCAACTGGAAACGTGTACCTACGAAGCGTAATTTAATACGCAGCTCCATTTCTCCCTCTCTCTCTCTCTCGTAGTTATAACAAAACCCATTATACCGCATCAAAACTCGAAAAAGATCCCAAAAATCCATGTAGGCATAATATATAAACTTTTCAAACCCGCATTAGCACTTAGACGCACCTGCTACCCCGCACCTTTTCACATGAATAAGAAGAAAAAAAAAGCGAAAGAGAGGGAGTATAATCTATATCGACAGGCCGATCTCGCAAAAAGACTGACGAGTAAAAGCGTCATAACTCACAGGATCTCTCTCTTTCTCACTTTCTCCGAAGGCCGCGTCCACTGAAATTGCGGTCAGTTCTAAAATCGCTTTATCAGTTTTTTTTTCTCCCGCCACCGCCTCCTCCTCCTCCTCCGAGAGAGGGCATATACACAACTGTCTTCGTCCCGACCATAAATCATCCCCAATGCGCCAGAAGCGTGTATCTCCTAAAGCCCGTGGAGGCGCTAATAAAGTATCGAGGCGGTAGCGGCGCTCGTGATACAAGTGGTCATCCTATGTCCTCGGTGGAGCACGCGAGAGAGGTTTAAGTGACTCATCCGAGTGCTATCTCCGCAGCGACGGCTCACAGCCAGCTGCTACTCTTCAGGACAGAGGAGGAAGGGCGGGGGGAAGCTAAAGGGGCTTATCTCCTTATCACCTCGTTGTAAATCCTCCGACGCGATTTTCCACGAAATTCCATCTGGAACTTAATTATATCCGAGAGCTACGTAGCACGCTCTCCTCTACCCTTCCCCCTCTATTTCTCTCTACGCTCGGCAACTCGTGTTTCGGCCGAGCTCTGGATAATGGACGCGAGCGGCTGCGTGTGTATATACGTATATATACGATATACTTGACGCTGAGCGAATGCGAGCACAATGCGCGCGGCGCCGAGGCGTGCGCGACGTGAAGATTAGCGCTGCCGCTAACAATGGAAACTGCGCAGGCCTGCGCGCAAGCTTGTTTCCACGCTAACGATGATCACGATGATGATGATGATGATGATGATGCTTGCGGCTGCGGCGGTGTAACGTTTTGATATGCGCGAGCCACGCTCTGCGGACGAGCTTGCGCGCTGGTTTTCAACTAGAGCTGCTCTTGCGTTTCTGCTTTCTCGTATATGCCCGGAACTATTTCGTTTGTATGAAGATGTGAAAAAGATGGTTCTACGCGCGTGAGGTGTTTGACTTTTTTTTTTTTTTGTTTAATGTAATTAGGATGAGACATGTTGGGAGAAGTAATAACCGGTACCTTCAATTTTTTACACGCGAGAGAGTGGGATACGCTTAACAAGATTTGTCCAAGGACAAGCGACACAAAGGCCGGAGTAGATGTCCACGTGGAAAAATTCATAAAATTTGTTAGCTCGTGTCCTCGCGCGCGACGCCCAGGAATGAGAAAAAGACATCGCGGAAAGGAGAGTTTTTTTTTTCATAAAGAAAAGCTAAGCCAAAGGTATACACACACACACGTGCGTGTATAGGTTGTAGCTCAGAATGGGGTAGGGTGTGGCTTGCGGACGGGAAAAGGTGGATTTTTCGCGTGTTCCTTTTCATATAACGTTTACGTTAAACAAGAAAAATATGAAATACCACGGGGGAATTCTCCTGGTGGAGTGGGATGAGAAAGTGAGGTTTTTGCGGGTACAGTGGAGAGGATGAGCGAAGGAGAGAGAGAGGGATAGGCATAATAATGGAACGCCGGACGACGTCGGCTATTGGAATGTTACAGCCTATGCTGGCGGAGACGAGACGAGGCGGCGGGCCTGGTAACGCCGGCAGCAACGGACAGGGCACGGCCGACGGCGACGAGCCCGACGACGGGGTCGAGTATTACAGGGTCCGATCGTTCTCGATAACTGCCAACGGGGTCTTCAACCTCGGCGACGCGCTCAAGACGCGGCGGAGTCGCAGCATCAACAGCGTCACCTCCTCCGGCACCAGCTGCAGCAGCATACGCGATGTCAAATTACTCAGGTATGCGACTTAGATGCAGATATGTATAAAGTCGATTGCAATAGGGAACAGTTGCCGCGGCAACAGACTCGAGAGCAATGCCCCGGCTACGCTCTATAGTGTTTTGATTGAACGGCTATTGTGGCTTTGCAAACTATTATTACGCCTCGAGTTAAATGTAACGCTCGGAACACGTGTCATTATCCCGGCTGGCGTCGGTAAGCCGAGGATGATAAAAAGAGAGAGAGAGAGAAACAGGGTGGAGAGCCTCTCCAGGAGAGGCAATACGGCCTTGTTTTATCTCCACCGGGACGTTTAAGTTGAATATTTTTTTCTTTCTTTCTTTCTTTTTTTGCCAAAGACTTTCTTTTCGATTTATTCCCTCTCTCTCACTCTCTCTCTCTCTCTCTCTCTCTCTCTCTCTCTCTCTCTCTCACACACTCACTCTTACACACACTTTTTTCAGCTTTATTTTCTTTATTGATTTATAGCTTTATTACCCGGCTCTCGCATCTTATTTTCAAATTTATCTTGATATCAGGCTAAAAGAAAATATAAACGCGCGTGATTGATGAGTTTAGGTATCATTATTTATGTTTCGCTTAATCACACGACAAAAAATAGATGTGTGTTTTAAATATTACACCTGCGTCTGCGTCTCTGGGTGTATACGCGTATCGTCGAGTTCGCTGTTATTTTATCGCAGTATCGGGTTCATTTTAAAATTTTAATGATAAAAAAAAAATAAAAAATAAAATAAATAAAAAACGAGCCCCAATTTCCTTTTTTTTCGTCAATGTTTACATTAGCTCGTATTTCCGAGAAAACGTATCGAATTAATCATTTGTAATACTAAATTGTCGAGAGACGAGCAAAAATATTTACCGAGACGTGTAATGCGTGTGTTGCGCGCATTTTGTTGAGCTTTTATAATAAAATCTAATTATAAGGCTGGTGTAATAATAATGTCGCTGTACTTTTAACGCATTCGAATGTTGACTTTTTAGCGGCATACGAGAGTTATATTCGATTGCCATTATGGGTATAGCGATGTTCTATAATTGAATAACCGTCAGACTTTCGTAAAGCCTTTTATTATTTACCAACTCTTTCCGGTTTAAGAATTCAATTGACGTTGTAGTAATAGGTCACTTCGTTTTAAAGCTATAAAAAAAGGGAGGGAAAAATTGAAAAGTTCTGAAAAGTGCTTTTCCGCGCTTTAATCTACGGTAATTTAAAAAAACTTGCTTTATAAACTTTTTATCCGTCCAATTTGTTTATTCATCGGTTTTTATTATTCGCGTTAAGGACAAAATTTAAAAAAGAAAAACATGGATAGTCGTACAAAAAATCCAGCCGAAGCGAGGTTGATAAAAAACAAGGTCTAACGTCCAAGTAGAAAGGTTCAAAGGGGGCACGGTGAGACATATTAATTCAAGATCGTTGAAAAAAAAAGGGCTCGCATTTATAAGTAGGAGAGATTTAAGCTTAGCCAGACACGCGAACGCGCGATCAAAAATAAAAATGCTTTAACGTGCAAGTAGACAACGTCCACGTATGGTCAGACACGTATACTCGTGACCGTTACACTTTTGGCACATACATGTATACGAGCGTACTTTGTCTTGCCAAGTCATTTACGAATATTCAAATGACAAGACCAGTCGATTTAATCAACGATTCATTAAACAAATTGAAATGACGGCGAATTACGCGCGTTTCTACTGCTTTAACGACGCGGCCATTGTACAATACACATCTCGCCGCAAGCACATTGTCTTCGTCATAATAATCGACCGAAAGGGAAATAACGCCTCGAACTTAACATTTTCAATAAATCAACTCTGAAATATAAAGCGAACGTTAAACGCTCCGGGACATTCGAGCTAGTCAAGGTCGGCCGTTATAAAACTAACAACGCAACTAGCCTATCCTATCACACCTGTCCCTCCCAAATTCTTATTCGCTCGGACTACAAGTCACGTTCCCTCTCTTTCTCTCGTGTTAAAAAAAGAGAGAAAGAAGAAAATCCAACTGGTCGTTCAATCACAATAAGTGGCGAGCGTCGTCGTGGCAAAAGGAGAGAGAGCACGTTGTAAATTTTTCTTGCTGATGTGGCCCTTAGCTCAACGTCGCAGCTGTCCGGAATCGAGAACGGAACGGAAAACGAGCAGACCGAGCGGGTGGCCAATTACAAGGTCGGCATGCTCGGCGCCTCGGGAGTCGGCAAAACGGCCCTCACTGCCCAGTTCTGCACCAGCGAGTACATCTGCGCTTACGACGCTTCGCTTGGTAAGATAAGGCACTCACACATGGATATTTTTGTATATACGCACGCGCGTCCGCCTATAACTTGGCCTCTTCTCTGGCGCTTCTTTCGTTCATTGTTTCGTTTTATTACTTTACGACCTGCTGTTATTCGATGTTTCTTCTCAATTATACGCTGTTTCGCTCTCTGCTTTATTCCCTCCTCCCTACCCCGGATATTGTCCTCGCTCTAATGCGGCAATAGGGAAAACGTCGTCGGACTTTTACGCGCGCAAATGTAGCGTCTCCGATAATTTTCAATGTTATTTTTACGCTTGACTTTTATATTTGTACATGTGTATATACTATCCGAGTATTACCTTGGAAGCATCAAGGATCGTTTTCTGCCTCTTATTTTTTTTTTATAATACGTCGAATCAAATCAAATTAGACTATGTGCGTCCTGTTAAGAGCATAAAATTTTCGTTCTGAGGTATAAACGTCTAGATTGAATTCGCAAGGAAAACATTAATTTTGTTGGTACAAAAGTGTATTATGCGCATCTGGGGGGGATACGGCAGAGAATAAGTCAAGAAAGTATCAAATGTATGCGACCCGAGACTTTCTTTATTGCCATCTCGTACCGGGTATATATAGTTTCACCGGTTCTGTGCGTCAGCTGTAAAGTGGACTTTTCATTTCCTGGACCGAGTTGTGGCATTGAAACGCACACATCTCCGCGATGAAAACCTTCGTAATTTTTTGGAAAATGCTTAAATTAACGAGATGAAAGAAAGCCAACCCCCACGAATAAAATTCGATCGTTTTCATTAGTCGATGAAACAAACGGTAAATTCGTAAAAATTTCTTAAAAGAGCTCAGTCTGCATACACGTATACAAAGTAGAGCAACGCGGCTGCCGCACGCATGTATACAAGCGCAAAGCAACTGCGTAACTCATGACCGCCTTTAGCAGGCGTTTTCCCCCGGCGACTACTGCGCGTGTTCGGGCTCGCTAAAGTCGCTGAGCTGCTAATCGAATTGCTCTGAAAAAAACGCCGTTCCTACCATCTCTCTCTTTCCCAACGGGTGCAGCAGCGGATTATTTGCATTTAATCAAGAACTACGAGGCCTGGGCCAACGGTTATCGCGCTCGGAAAAACACTCGGGGAAAAAACGCGCTCTACAACACGTGTGCACACGCTTGCAGGGAGAAGCTGTAGGCGTTTCGACGTGTGAAGGCTGTGGGAGGTGATCGTGGCTTTTTACGATTCTGTTGTGAGTGTCATATACGCGAGGCGCGGAAAAAGCTCTGCTGATACCTGGCTTTGAAATCTCGTCTGGCAGTTTTCCCTGCTCTGCAATGTTGGCGGGCTTCTCTCGCCACCGAGAGAGGCTATCGGCATAATAATGCGCGAAAAGAAAGTTTGTTTTTTTCTTATACGGAGCTTTTATTTGTTTTTGTTTCTTTTCCTTTAGTTTATAAGTATAGGACATTTCTATGGTTTGCTTTTCGTTGAATTAAAGTGTATTTGTATTTACTTCGTTTTATTATCCAGCCGGAGGGCGAAAAAAAAAGAGGTCTATAATGTAAATTACTGGTGCGATCTTGATGCGAGCGGGGGAAAGAAAAGCAATTTTAACTAACATTGCGAACGCGCGCTCGAGTCCATGATGATTATTGACGTTATTAAATAAACGCGAATGAAACGCGCCGTGTATATACTTGTGCGTGCTTGACGAGGACACGAAAGAGAATTTTTATTCCCTGCTCGTAGTAATTTTTTGGCTGTTTGCGGTTTAGCTACGTATATTTTAATAATCCATCCTCCTACGTGGTATCTAAATAAATGTATGCACGTATTCAAGCAGCGAAAGAGAGAGAAAGAGAGGCACGGACCAGTGGTCTGTTTTCAATAATTAAGCGAATACGTATACATGTACGCACATGTGTAGCGGTGAAGTTTGGTAGCACGAAGAGGCGGGAGGGGCATTATTTATGAAAAATCGCTATGGTAACAGGGGCAATAAAAAATTCCGGTTAAATATTTATGACCGTTATACGCGATGTTTTGATTAAGGCGAATAAAAGGAAGAATTTAACGGGCGCGCGTATTATGAATTTAGTTAAAAAATTAACTTTTCTCTCCCTCTCTTGATAAATTCGCGAGAAGGGGAGGGGAGAGGGTGAAATTATTTGAATTATAAAGTATGATTTATTCTTTTTAATTTTATCATATTTCACTTTTCCCCTTCTCGAGATTATAATAAAGCCGAAAAATTCTTCGTTTTATTTATTTATTTTTATTTATCAATATTCGTTACGTGAAACAATTCGAAATGTTATGTACACTTACTCGCGCCAGTTTTATTAAATAAAATGCGCAAGAAAAAGAATAAAAAATATAGCTATACTCTCGAGAGTCGACCCCAATCGTTATAAAGGCATATACTAAACTAAAGTTGAAAACTAAAGCCAATATTCTCGCCAAACACGGAACGAAGAAAAAGAATGAAAAAAAAAGTAAAAAGTAAGTAAAACGAAATCGCAGAAAAGCCGAGAGTGCACACAGTGCGCATATTAATATCGGAGCATCGGCCGGTAATCTCGGATTAGTCGTAAACCGCCGCCACCACCACCGAGGCTGTGATATTGTTCTGCGTGCGTGTTCGCGGAAGCGCTCGGAAGAGAGAAAGCGGTGGTTCGAACGAACAAGCGAACGTTGCATTAAACGACTGTAAGATCAATATTTACACACTCCGCGCGCTCTCTCTCTTCTGCCCATTGTTACCCCCCCCCCCTCCGCGTAACGACATTTTCCCCCGTTTCCATTCCAAATGCAACTGCATGAAGCCAATTTAAAAAGGCAAGCGCGACAGCACAATTACGCAGCTCACTTTAACCCCGCGCAAATCACATCGGCTAAATGAAATATAACTTTATACATGCACATTGTCGCAGTAGGTAGCGCGTTCGTTCATCGCGCAGCTGCACGCGCGAAACTGTACCGCCGACGTATATACATACAACCCTCGACATGTATAAATTATGCAAAGAAATTAAACCATCGTACTTGTGCTTTGTGTGCGAGAGAGAGAGAGAGAGAGAGAGAGAGAGCTATAATTTATCCGGGCGATCAGCGTCGCGGTTGACAAGCTCTCGCGAAACACCCACATTCTCCCGTTACCGCACACACACACACACACACAAGCATATATAGAACTCGCGAAGCCTAGGCCGCGTCGCTTAAGTTCAAAGCACTCGCTCGCGGTGGTAACGGCAGCGGCGGCAAAAGGTAAGCGTCCCTGCGGCCCCGGAAACTCTCGTTTGTAAATCGATAATCGGCCAGCTCCCCCGCAACTATTCGGAACGCGACTGCTCTCTCTCTCTCTCCTTCTCCTCGTCTATCTCACTCTCGCGGATCGATAGTTCAAGCGGTCGGTGTAGCCCCCGGTAAAGCTGCGCTGGCAAAAGAGATAGAGAGAGAAAGAGAAAAAGTTGCTGCGGCCGCAAGTGGCCAAGCCGATTGCTCCGGACACGTCTAGACCTATTTACCTTTAACCTGCGCCTCGGGTCTTTCACGTTCGAGCTTGGTTTAGCCTAAGCATTCCAATTTCCGGCAGGAGAGTCTTTGAGATCGCGCGCTATGCGGACGTATTTAACATTCAGACGATGAAAATTTATTCTTTCTTCATTTATTTTTCAGTGCGAGGGAAAAAGTTGGGAAGTGGTGGTCTGAGAAGCGTTAATTTCGACAAGTGCGAAAAGAGATGGCAAAGTTTTATTTCAGCCTGATTATCAAGTTGGAAAGTTTAGTTTATAAGTGCGGTTGGCGGTTTTATCACTTTCTTTCTCGCTCTTCCTTCTTTTTTTTTTTATAGATACGGGTAGTAACAAGAAAAACGAATAGAAAGTTAAACGTTTGGTAAGTCGAAATTTTTCGAAATTATAAAGTTAATTACAAATTTAATCAGCCTTCGGACATGAAACTCTCGAGTTAAAACGTCGCTTTGAGAAAATAGTAGAAAAATTTAACCGTCGAAAACTCGATCTAATTCGTAATAAAACGCTGGACTGAAATTTCACTCTCGGAATTGAAAAGCAATTTGAAATCGGTAACTGTAACGCGTCGTTGCACGCGTTCTTGCAACAGATGTCCGAAAAATCATCGAACCAACGTACACACTCGGTAATACTCGTTTTCATATAAAACTTTATTACTTTATTTCGGAATGAAAGCTTGGTTAACGTCTTAATTCACAAAGCAAAAGATTTGAAATACGGCATGTAATTACTTTTAGCCAGTCGCTTTTTATTAATACAACGCAATATAAGCACAAGCGCCGCGCAACAGAGTCTCGCTTTCTCGCTCATACAGCGACGAATTAAAATTTCAAGATATTAAATATCCAGAGAGAGAGAGAGAGAGAGAGAGAGAGAGAGAGAGAGAGCAAAAGCGTTGAAACCAAGTTGAGAAAAGAGGGCGTATTTCAAGGGACGAGAGAGAAATAATCGCGTAACGTATACAAAGGTGCCACCGCGGGTTTTCGGGAGAGGAAAAAAGTCGCTGAAAAGCGCGTGCTCGCAGATATGAGAACAGATACATCAGTTAAAAAAATAATGCCAAGCCTCTTTCCCTAAGCCTCGTAAGGTGTATAGGAGGGTATACAGGGGAAAGCTCAACTTGAAGTGATTCTCTCTCTCTCTCGTTTCTTTTTCTGTATTCACTCTCCCTCCCTTCCCCACTCCATGCTTCCCTCAGCTCGCATACATTTTTATGACCGACACGGCGTGTCTTCTCCCTTATTCCTTTTCAAAAAAGCACCCTGCTATTCCTCGTGAATCCATGAATAAGTGAGCAGAGAGAGAGAGAGAGAGAGAGAGAGAGAGAGAGAAACTCTCACCGACTCTTGAGCGTATCGAATTCGGCCCTCCTTATTTCACGCCTGCGTAAGGAGGCAAAGGGGGGCCAGGGGGGGGGGCCGAAGAGAGCTGAGGTGCCTGCTTAATCTTCCTTTTTTTGTTGTTCATTCGTCTCTCCTTTTTCTTTCTTTTGTTTTCTCGGTGTTTTTCTTTTTATTTTCCCTCTTTTCTCCTTTAACGGCACTTGTAAAGGGTCCTCGGCAACTTTTCGACTATCTTAAAACTCCTTTTCTCCTTTACGCCTCGTAAACGATCGCAGACGTTTATTTGGCCGTGAAAAATGTATCTGTATACGAGGCGCTGAAATTATTTCCCTGGCAAAATTTTCGAAATCGCGTGCCAACTTCGTTTTTGCTTTCGCGCGCTGTTCGAATATAAAAACAAAAGAAAACACGCGCGTCAGGTCGTTTGTAATATATCGAGAGAAGACTCGTCAGCAGTAAAACAGTTTGTACTACTTTAAAGCTCGTGCCGCTTTAATGGACGAAAATATCTCCTATTTTACGCCAATTATTAGATCTTTTAGGGAGGAAATTTTATCTTCATTCGGCTCATTTAGCTGGATTAATGCGCAATTCCGTAAGCACACGCTTATACAGCTTTGTACACACACCATATCCCCGTTCGAACCAGTTAAATTTACCAAAGTAAAAACACTAGCCTGAAATCTTGATCGCAAGAAACGACAAATTGGATACTTGGGGAAAAAAGAGGTAACTTAAGGAGTTTTCCGTGTGTTGTAGATGACGAGTATGGGCAGAAGAACGTGTCGGTGATGATCGACGGCCAGGAGACGGAATTAGAGATCATCGATCATCCCGCTACGGAAATGTCGGTGAGTAAACAATAAAAAAAAAGTAACACAAAATTACAGTACTTTTTCCTTGTTACACATACTTGTTTTTGCTGGCAATTGGCGAAAACATCTTTTTTTTTTTTGTACGCGGTAAGACAATCTATTTTTTTTATTCTGCAGTAAAAAGAAGCATATAAAGATTTTTTTATATTTCACCGTTATTCAAGTAATTCATAAGGATTACATTGACATTTTCCGCCTTTTTAATGAAACACAAAGAGACACGCCGCTCTTTTTATTGGAGAGGAAAAAATTTTATTTAAAAAATCCGTAGACTCGTATTAAAAGTCGTGAATACGTTGCGAATATAAACGAAATTCTGTGCGGTTATTAAGTCAACTCTATAGAAAAGTGTCCATCTACGAATGTAGAAATTGCCTTTTAACGAACTATATTCATTTTAACAAGAATTTCGCTTGAAATAATAATAAATTTTCCCGAAGTATACATTTTTCCTTTTATTTCTAATCTTTTTGATAACCAAGCGCACAGTTTGTCCTATCAGAATTCGCGACGGTCCCCCGAGATTCAGCTACCTACGATCCGGCGAATAGCGAAACCAAATCTCCATCCTAACTAAGTCACTTCCAGGAGGTCCTTTTTCCGAAGCTATAGTTTTTCAAAATATTGATCAAACGTAAGCTCGCAATAGCCATCTGCTTTGTATCTCAAAATAAAATAAAAACGAAGTAAGAGATACGACTATAAGCCCTAAGCTAATTTCCGGCGTGTCAGAAAATAAAATTAAATAAAAATTCAATTTATCGTATTTGCGGGGAGAGAAAGAGAGAGAGATAGCGATTAAAGCGATCAATCAAAAGACATTAAAGCACACGCGATTATCCTTTTGAACGTCATCCTGCGGCTTCGTGCAGTATATATGAAGACCTGTTTCTTACTCCCCCTGCGGTAAAAGAAGCAAACATCACGTTTTATCTCTCTCTTTCTCTCTATATATCGAGCAACGGCGTGTTTTTATTCGGCAGCCCCTCCCGAGCTAATCGTCGAATCTCGCATTAACGCCAGGGGGGATGGATCATCGATTCTTGATAAATTGCCATAGTAACGCGCGAGAGCCGTGCCGGGCGCGCGTCCGCGTAACGCAATTAATCGTCAATAATTAGCGATAACGTATTGGCTAATAGAACGTAATTCGTCCAGGGAGAGGGAGCTACACCCACGAGCCCGGCCTGATAATAGATCTAATCTAAGACAATGAAAGCGACAGGCTTCTTGCTTGCTGTATATCCATTGGCAATCGTTATCCCGTGACACTACGCGCGGCTCTTTCTCTTTTCTCCCGTTTTATTCCCGAGCTTGTGCGCGTCCGCGTTCGGATAAAGTTTATCGTTCCTATCGATTCCAGGCAACGAGATTACCATTATCAATTCGGCTTACTTCGAGAGCCTTGGCGCGCGGCCGCTGGCATACCGGTGTATCATTGCCCGATGGAGAAATTTATTACCCCCCTCGCTGTGTATATATCTATACACACACGCACACACACTCTGTTTTTTCTTCAATATTCCAGCAAATTAGTTTTCAAGTCCCGCGCGTAAATATTTAACGGCCGCTCGATGTACATTTATCAAACGACCGCGCGCTCTTACTTTGCAAACAGCACCGCAGCCAATTGCGGGTGAGCGAAGTATCTCGTTTTTGCGCTCGGCTCTGTGTAATTATATATACGTATACTACATTACGCGCTGAGAAAAACCAAAAACTTTTTAGATAATGAAGTGATAAATTCCCTTGTAGAACGCACCCGGAGAAAGAGAGAATCAGAGAGTCGTGCATTTAATGCAATTCAGCGCGCATAATTAACTAAGAGTAACCCAATTAAGTTATTACGAGCGATGGAAAAAGGGAGTAAAGAAAAGCCGCGATTCAAGGCAGAGAGTGGAGGCTAGAAAGGAACAAGAGAGGCTCGTAATTATCCAGGTACGCTCGCTCTCTCTCTCTCTCTGAGTTTTCAAAGAGCTCGCGCTCTATCTCGCATTGTTATTCAATCACGCGGCGAGTAATTTAAAACGATTATTTACGATTCTGCGAAGAGCTACCCCCGCAGCCGCGGCTCTTTGACGCGCGAGAGGAAAGTATTATAAAAGCGCTGCGTATATATACGCGGAGAACCAGCCGAGATTGCTCCTCGGTGTATGTATCGCGGTAAAAAAGAAATTATGCCGCGAATTCAATCATCCGCCGCGAATGGGAGGGAAAAAGACGACGAGAGGGAGAGAGTGAAAGGGAAACGAGGATGGCCGCTGCGTCAACGCTTATACATACATATGCATGGGCAAGTGTGGACACCGCAATGCGAGTCTCGATATATGTGCCGTTCAAATACGACAGAGGTGTTATTTCATTGTTGTCGCACGTGGACACACATAGGAATCACAAATGACCGAATGCGCGCACGCCTCGATTGATTAATACGTCTCTCTATAGCCCGCTCAATTTCATCCCTTCCCCGACCACCTTTATCAATCTTTGGTTTCCACTGGTTTTCGCCACCATCACCGAGAAGCGATGGAGTTTAAATTACGGCACAATTCGATTGCTCTATTGCAGCGTGTGTGGTACACACGTCGTCGTACTCGTGAAATAAATAAGATTTGCTTGGGAAATAAGCGAAATTCGAGGAACTAATTTCAATGCGAGTTGGTCGATAAAAAAAAGAAGACTAAATTTTTTTTATCGCAGTTTCGCGGAATGTCTGATAAAAATGTTTAATAATATTCGTTTGATAAAAACAAAGACGATAGGTTGATTGGAAAATCGAAAATTGCGCTTATTAATAATTTTTAAATTTGAACTGTTTGTTTCAAACTAAAAAAAACGTGTTTTTAAGAATGTGACTCAACTAAGATCGTATAAAAAAGATTAACATTTGTCGTTTGAAAGTCACGACTTTCTTTCACCAAACTGAACGACAAACGTTACAATCTTTTTCGAGCAGACTCCGAGCTGCAAGCTTATTTCGAAGAAGCAACGTTATCGTAGGCAAATGAAAAAAACACTATTTTCTCCATACTCGGGGATTTAAAATATACCGGGTGGGCGGTGGTCTTTTTTCTTCTTCCAGGTCGAAGCGTTCTGCTCGACGTACAATCCCGACGTGTTTGTGGTCGTGTATTCCGTGGTGGATAGGAACTCCTTCAAGTTCGCCGAGGACACGCTGATGTACCTCTGGAACAACAACTGCATGGCCAGTCGCGGGGTAATACTCGTCGGCAACATGGCCGACCTCGAGCGCAAACGCGAAGTTTCCACGATAAGTAAGTATACGGCTTTATCGCACATACTTCTCCGTCTCTTTCTTTCCCTCTCGAGGGAGGCTCAAGCGCGCTCGGGCGTATCGCTTGAAAAGTCTAGTATGGGCAAGGACGCGATATTGGGAAAAAATATTGCGAATCCGAGAAAGAGTTGTTTTTGTAAAAAAAGGGGGATGTAGCTGAGATATAATATGGCATGTTCGTCGCTTACCCCTCCCTACAGTGGGCCGGCGTTTGGCGACTACCCTCAGCTGCAAGTTCATCGAGACGTCGTCGGGGATCGCTCATCACGTGGACGAGCTGCTCGTCGGCATAATCGCTCAGATCAAGCTGAATCCACAGCGCAATAGGGACCAGGCGAATCGACGCCGGCGCAACAAAATGAAGCATCATCATCGCAAGATACTCAAGAACCTTCTCACCTTCCATCGGAAAACTAAAAGCTGCGAGAATCTATTCACCATCTGAGCTTGCACTTAACTGCGCGATATTATTGATTTTGTTTTTTTTCGCCCGATTTTTTATTCCACTCTGTTCTTTCGACGATTTTAACGATTGTTCGGTCTAGCGAATGTTTGATTTTTAACGGTTTTTTTCCTTTCCTTTATTATTTTTCACTCTCTTTATTTTTGCGAAGTCAAAATATTGCCTTTGGCGTGTTTCGTTTTGACGCGGTTCTGACATGCTCTAGCGTAGAGATGTGAATTTTGACAAATATTAGCCGAACAAACATCCATTTTGTTTATTAGAAAAAAAAGAATATTTTTTAACGAACCAAAATTAAAAACTGTAGTTAGACATTTTATCGATACATTGATAAATTTCTGTAAATAGGAATATATTTAAAACAAAAATGTTATTTATTAAATATTTTTTTTTGTTAATTTAAAAAAGTATAATACGTCAAGAAATATTTGCTTACTTTACCTTTGAACTATAGAGGCGAATAATGGTACCAAGAGGAACAGCCAGGTTCTTTGCGATTTTTTTTTTTTTTTTATAAATTCATATTTTAGCGATGACGCGATTCAATTTATAAGCGCTTATGACGAAAAAGAAATTGATTTTTACGTCCCACATACATAGAAGCGCGATTATGCATGACGAAGCAAAAGTCGAGAACACTCAATGATTCAAGTGGTATATTTGCATTTTTTTGACTTTGTTCCTTTTCTATGAAATACCATATATATTTTAAATTGTTAAAAAATTATTTTTCGTTTTTTATAGAAATTACAAAAAAATATGAAATTAGAAATTAATTTTTAAATAAATATAATGTTACGAAATCTTTAAATTTTTCGTATATCTTTGTTAATTTTTTTTTTCAATATAAACCTCTAACTACTAATTACGAGAGTAACTCAGCTGATGGAAACCTGGCAAAAATCAATGATCTATGGATCATGAAAGCCCAAGTTCTACTGAATGTTTAATTTTCAATCTAATTTAAGTATTTAATCAAGTCTAAATATATCTTAAACGCAAATATTGATATATCAAAGAAATCTAATTTCAAAATTAATCTTTTAGTGCTCTTGAAATCATTGATAATATACATTTATATTTAGAATTCCGTTTGAATATTTAAATATATAAGAAAATCCAAGTATTTATTTTTATTCCGTATGAAAATAGTTTGCTTTATAAATTTATTGAAGTGTTAGGCGCATATAGTTCGCGAGTGAGAGAAAGAGCATTTATCTAGTCTAACGAATTAACTCATTATAATCACGAGAGAGTATCGCTTACACGACAAACACGGAATGTCGATGACGATTGTAAAAAATGTACTTATATGAATTTACGGAGTGGCTGAAAGTTTAAATCACTCTTTTTGTTTGTGTCGAGAATCGAAAGGAAAATCTTGTTGTTAATCAGAACGAAGATGAAAACAATTCCTTTGCAACGAATACGATATATAAATATATAAATATTTAATGGCAATTTTTATAAACTACGGATGTCGAGCCAACGATTTTCATTCGATTCTTACGTTCTCCTTTGTGGTATACGTAAATTTCGTACTAATTGTTACGATAATAAGATACGTGTCTTCGAGAAAAACAAAAAAATAAAAAAATAAACAAAATTGAATTAGTTCCACGGAAAATGGCCAATTGTAAAGTAAGATTATATCAATGTATCATTTGCCTGCCCGAAAACGAATAATAAAAACAATACAATTTTTGTAGAGTAAGATTAATAATAAAAAAAGAGAGAAAATGAAAAATTGAATTCAACAGTCATTAACCAATTTTTTTTTCAAACGGCTGTTTAAACTATACCGTATACTCAGTATTTAATGTTACTTGATAAAAGCGATATTTTTCCAGACCACAAAAAAAAAAAAAAAAAAAAAAAAAAAAAACAAAAAAAAAAAAATAAAAAAAAAAAAAAAAAAAAAAAAAAAAAAAAAAAAAAAAAAAAAAAAAAAAAAAAAAAAAGGAAGATACAAAATAAACGTTACAGGTTTAATCTCACCCTTTCCGAAACATCCCTCAGGCGTTTCATATAAATCTAATTTATATGAAAACCGTCTGCTCTCTATCATACCAAAAGGCTAATCCAAGTCTGAATTAAAGAAAGAAAAAAAGCAAGTTTACTACGCCTTAACAAGCTAAACAATAGCCAAATTACATATTTCGTGCGGAAGAGAGAGAGGCTCATTAATTATTCAGCCATATTCGGTTTTGGAGGTAGTAAAAAAAACAAACAAAAACCTTATGTATACGCGCGCGAACGTATTAAGAGCAACGAAAGCCACAAGACATACAATAATTACTTACATTTTTTCGTCCGATTAAGCTGCGGGGCTGTGTTCTCGCTTGGAAAATTTGCCGGAAGGTCGATTCCGCAAAGATCCATCTTGACTCTGGCGCCGCTCGTTATGGGACTGCAGGGGGGTCTTACTTATAAGGAGCTCTCGATCCAAAGTTGCGGTCAATTAAGAGAGCCAAGCTCCCGAAGATGTATACGCGACGTGCGGCTGGATGGTCGTGTACGGCTACGAACCTTAAACATATTCGAATTAACGTATACGAAACATAGGGCGTACGTGTTTGTGTATATACATATATATACATAACGAGCGTAACGGACGTATGTCTGCGCTTCGATTCTCTCGTTTCAGGTATAACATCTCTCAAGCATATTGATTAGATGCGTTACATATACATATACATACTATATATGCATTTATTATATAAGCTCAGACATTGTAAAACAATATTAAATACCAGTAATAATAATAATAATAATAATAAATTTGTTATAACATTTCAATTTTAAGTGATTTCATCTCTTATTCTATTCTCTAATAAAAAAAAAACAAAATTCTTGATTTTCGTCTTTTTTTTTATACAACGCAAAAAGTAGTTCTATTTTAAATTAGCAAATCTAGAACGTTTTTTTTAAGTCTTAAAGAATAAGTGAGCCATTTAATGTTTCGTCATGGAAGAAAAAGAAAATGTATACGTTTAAATAAACAAGCATTCCATAGAAAATAGTTACAGGTAGTTCCGGGCGCAGTGGTCGGACCCGAGAGAGAGAGAGAGGCAAAAGGTTTCAATTAAACTTTGAATGCCCGAGCTTTTACGGGGCAGGGCAGTTTCAATTTTCTCGGTAAAACTCGCTATTGTGCGTTTCCAAAACGAAACACGAAGTATTTCTCGCTAATTCATGTTTGCGTCTTTTGTTACTTTTCCTGCATTGTTGCTTAGCATAAAGATAATGACTCTAAAAGCCACTGGTATATGTATTATCTCGTTTCATCATCTTTTTATACAAAGTAATAACTACAAAAAGAGAAATCTCGATAGAATTATTTATAATTTTTGAGCAAAATTGTTGCTTGTATACATTTAACTTTTTTTTTTGGTGGGGCTAACTGTATAACAGATTTTTATCCAATAATTGGATCGCACCACAATTCGAAAGTCATCGAAAGCTAAAAAGCTCGGCGGTGTGCGCGAATCGAGAAGGGGGAGCAGGTGTCAAGCCACTCGATCAAATCCATATAACAGACGAGCCGAAAAGGGGGTCGAAAAGAAATTGAAAAAAGAAAGAAAAAAAAACAAGCGAGAGAACGGACCACTTGACCCGTTAGCAGCAGGCTGGCTCTCCGATATCGGAGATCTCTCCGGTAAGCTCTGCTCGCTCCCGCAACTTCCGGCGCAAGGCCCCCGAATGAACGGGACGCCAGGGCTTGACGAAGACAAAGCCCGATGCTCACAGGGGCGAGTACAATGGCCCCACCGAGACGCGCTGCGGCAATCTGCAATTCTACTCTTTCTCCCCTCCACGGTCCACTTGTTTGTTTTTTTTCTTTTCGATCGAAAAAGCGAGAGCGCGGAGCAAAAGGAAGAGCCCCGCTGCCTCAAACGCGATGGAATGGTTTTTTTTCCACTTCGTTTTTCTTTTCTCCTCTCGCGGGTTAATAGCCGTTTGCAGGAGTGAAAATTGCAACTCGGCGATATTTCCGAAGAACAATACAAGAGCGTTCCGTTTTCAGCAGCGGCTCGTTCATTTTTTACGTGCTCGTTGGCTGTAGTGGCTTTTTTTTCATTTAGGTACGACCTGCGCGTGGCGAACTATAAAAGTAATGATTTTTTTTTTCTTATTAGTGGGCAAATCTGAATTTTTCAGAAAAAATGACGGGTTCGCGGGCTTCCGCAGAACTAGTGGTTATGCGGAAAGAAACGTAATGCAAAGTAGGCTAAGCGCGAGAAATAGGGAGAAGTAGGAATATAAAAAGGGATATATAAGAAGAAGAGAAAGAGTTAAGCGAGAGAGAGAGGGAGAAACGCGTACGGGACAAATAGAAACAAAAGGGAGACGGCCGCACAAAAGCTCTGGACAAAATAAGCGAAAGAAGAGAATAAGGAGAGGAGCGGAAGGGAGGAAGATTTGAAAGAGCCGTATTAATGACGAGAAGTGAAAGAGACTATGGGATGGAAAAAAGAAAGAAGAAAAGAAGAGGAGAAAGAAGAAGAAGAAGAAGAAGCAGAAGTACGGCGAGCAGGGAGAGGATTCTAATGAGAGGAAAAATTTTTCAAGAAGCCCACTACAGAGCGCTTCTTTTTTTCCCCTCTAGCCCAGCACGACGACAACGTCGGCATATCCACTCGAGCTTTTTTGCAAACAGAGCTGCGCTCGAGCCAGCACACGTGCGCGCGGCCATCCTTATCTTGTCAATCGATATTTTTGCACCAGGGCTTATCTCTTAGTGGCGCACTCGCTCGCGGGGATGATGATGTCGCCGAGGAGAAGAAGAAGAAGTGGATGGTCTGCATCTCTCTCGGCTCTCTTCTCGCTCTTCTAGCCGGGCCAGTGCCAAAATTGATGCGTATTATCTGGCTCTACGGCTCGAGGTCATCGCGATATTATCGGAGAACGGATGCCAGGTAGGTCGCCCGCAGAGAACGGCAGTGGCTCCCCTTTATACATATACGTCTTTATGTAGATTCGTTCGAGATATATAGAGGGAGAGCATTGCAACTTGCTTGACAACTACTGCGCGTCGCTTCTTTTAAAGCTTATACCGGACGACTCGGCTTCCCCCCCCCCCCCCCCCCCCCCCCCCGCCCCCCCCCCACAGAACGCCGCAGGGAAGGCGGATGGTGGTTCGATGTATGTTCTGTTGTGACAAACTGTCGCTGCTTTTGAATACAAAATAATAGAAACTTATGTTATAGGGATAATGCTCGATCCTATCGAGCAACTGAACACTAGGGATATCTAATGGTTATAGAACTGATCCTCGGGATATACGTGTTAGCCTTGGCAAGCCTCTGATTTTTCTCGGCATATAGAAGGAAATGGACAACGAGCTAAAGCAAACGCGAGAACGAGAGTATTGGGAAAATATTAGCGAACAGCTTCAGTCGCGTTATTTTTTATTAAACCGCGAACGGTGTGACGAGAGGAATTTATTAATATTTGTGTTTTCCGCGATACTTGGGTTAATATAAAATGTACGCAGAAGCTACTATATTTTCTGTTGTCAGGAGGAAATGCTATATCAATGTGTTGCGTTTGGGATGATTTATTTCTACATCATTATCGTTGCGTCTTATTGCAAGGTTTATAATAACAAAAAAGCGTGAGTTTTTCTATATTTCGTATCCTGGTCCCCCTTATCGGTGTAATAGTATTTTTGCGCCGGATTCTTTCGCAGACGAAACTCTTTTTAAAGCGCATTATTCGGGCATTGTTTTAGTTGACAATAAAGCAATAGAAGAGAATTAAGGCGAACGGCTTTACCGAGTCGGCTTTTCTTTCATTCCTTTACAGACTTCATCAAGGGCCTCGTTCAAATTCCTTCTAATTACTCTCCATTGATTTAATATTTCCCTTTTTTTAAATGAAAAAAAAAAAATAATAATAATAATAATAATAAAAAGGAAAAAAAAGATCGTCGAATAATGAGTAACAAAAGTTGGTGCTCGAGACGCAAAAGTGCATCCCGAGTACAATTTACATTGGAAAATTGAGAAACAAATACGGTTAGGAGAAGAAAAAAGCTCGATACAAAATAGGAAAAGCAAGCGCATCAATCTAAATGAAAAAGAAAGAAAGGACAACGACGAACTAGAAAAAAAAGCTTTAAAGTAAAGAGAGGAAGCGTATAAGTTTTGCAATACAAAAAAAAAACAAATTACCTAAAGTTTTTCGCAATTTCCGCGTGTGCAGGCGAAAGAGCAGGTGGAGGCAGGGTTGGCGATCTCGCTAAAATAAAGTCTTTCGGCTAACTTCAGAGCATACAAAAAGTCCGTTTTGTGACGGCGGAACGAACCGTGACCGTCTC
>JAPYYQ010001576.1:0-42981 GCA_030522585.1 Anagyrus pseudococci
CACCTCTGGCAATAGTTAGCAGCGGTTTTTTATATTAAATAAAAGTTTAGGCTACAAAATTATCATAGCAACTTAAATCACGCAGATCTATGCAGGATAACCATTATTTTTTTCAAATTGAAATCGTTCCATCTAATATTAGCGTGTACTTATAATGGAGCGGGCGCCGAACACAGTTTTTTTCAAACTTGCCTTCGTGGCGCTACCGCGCCACTTGATATTGATCGAAACGTTGTTTTTCAGATACATATTGTTGAGAAAGCACACTGCTAAAATAGTTAGCAGCGGTTTTTTAATTGGCATAGTCCCGAGAATTTTATTAGCGAAATATGTACGTGATTTTATGTGTAGTTTATATTTCGTAAACAATTAAACTGAATTTTTGAAGCTGGATATAAACAGCGAGCCGAATATAGCCAGGATTTTTACTCCCTCTGTCTCTTTCTCCGTCGATAAAGATCTACGCGCATCTGCCTCCAATTCGACGCTTCGTTTGCGTACGGATTTACAGTCGCGGGAGCGCGTCATAAAATCTAATCCCTATTCAGGATTCCCCGATAAAGTATCGTAGTTTTATTGCACATTTTTTGGCTGGAAAAAAAGGAAAAAAAATGCGCCCCTACTACCTCGTAAAATGCAATTTTCTCATTTCGGCGCCCCGCGTAATCGTTTATACAGGGTTGGAGTTGCGTGATTTAAAAACAAATAAGCCGAATGTATTTGATTCCGAGAGCCGCAAGCCGAAATTCCAATACAGATTAAATTTGTATTTTTAACTTTGCCCGCGAGGATAAATATTCGTTGGCCATTACCCAGCGGGGCTACGAGTAATCCTTTCAAAATTTGTTTTCGTTCAACTTCCTCGTCAATTTTACTTTACCCGAGAGAGAGAGAGAGAGAGAAAAAAAGTTTCGAAAAAAAGGAGGAGGAAAATAATTTCTGTCGCGTTTCACAGGCTTATCTTATCGTCTCTATAAAGTTACAAAAAAGCCTTTGGAGCCTGGCAACCTCTTAGAAAGTGCTGTCTGTCCAACGTCAGTCCACAAGTGTTTTCGTTGGAAAAAGCCATAAGTATTATACGCGGCTCTAAAAAAACGAGAGGCTAAAGCTCTGTTTTAGCCGTAAGAATTTTAATAGGCCCCTTTAACGCCTGGCGCGAGCTATAACTCCGGCGGGTCTCTTTTCTCGCTCCCCCGGCTGCGTTTCGGGTCTACACACAAGCGACGACGATTTAGCGGTACTTTTGAATCTCAAGAGGACCTAATTAAAGCTTCTTTTCTCTCTTAATGTCCGGCAAAAAATCATCGCGGACTCGGATACACTAATTTCGTTTTTTATGCTCTCGCCGAGAGACTTTAATCGCATAGCCCCGCGCGCTGTGTGCAGCTGCTCTGCCTTTTGGCCGTTGGCTGCGGGGATATTCGAACCGGTGCTGCTTGCTTCTGCGGCTTTAGTGTATCGACCGTGCGAGTGAAGGTCTCTCCGAGCTCTTAGCGAATGGTAAGGCAGCTGTCTGTAGTATCGTGGAACAGTCATGAAGAAAGTCTCTAGAGTGCACTGCTTGAATACATATGAACGACATTTGGATATTGATATGGCTTTTATTATAGAATGTTATATTGATTTTACAATCGAATAATTAAAATTTCATTTAAAAAAAGAATTTTACTAAAGTAAAAAAAAAATTTTAGATTGTTTACGCTTTATACTTTCTACATTGTTAATTTGTAAGATTGTTGATTTTCTTTATAAAATATGAATAATTAATTAAATAATTATTTTACAAATTTTTTTAAACAAATGAAAATAATTCAATCGAGAATGTAGTATATCAATTGCCTTTCGTCAACTTTAAGTCCATTTACTTTCCTCTAAGTGAATGCACCAATAGTTACTTTTTTACTTTTTATCTTCCATCACGTATTAGTTTCCATACTGATCTTATGTTTTCCATGGATCATTCAATGTAATATCCCGTGGAAACCTAATCCAAGGCATACGTCCATCGATCACGTTCAGCAACCCTCTCTTCTCATCTTCACCGACGCTGCAGTTCAGTAACATATCAGTTAGCTGTACCTTACTCATAAAAACTTCTAAAACATTTTCACCGCGATAAAATAAAAAATTCGAAATGGCCCTTAAATAACTTTAACCAGTAGGATGTCAATTTTTTTAATTTTTATCAAATACATACCAACACCTTGAAACCCAAAATTCTTTAGGTCAATGACAAAAAAAAAACATCAGTATTACGGTGGCCACGGGATCACCTCGAGTACCCGTCGCGCTACGATATTGGCCCGAAAAAGTTAAGCGCGGCTTTAACTCCAGCAGCCCCTCGCATACATACCAGCCCCCGCGAGTAGTCCGGACATTCCATTCTCCCTACTCACGGCGCGAGGCATTTCGCGTCATATCCGCGTAACCCGAGCACACTCCGGGCCGAGATGACTTTCCGAAGAGAGACGCGCGATCCATCCTAGCGGATCATCGATCATCGGGCCAGGCCTGTCGATTCGCGGGACGTCCACTTTATACCCTGTTTGGAAATTGCGCGCGTGAGAGAGACAAGCATTGTACTCTGCGTTGGCCGTTCGATCGTCTGCTTTTCAATTTGCCGGTAGCGAGGGTAGGGGGAGCGCCTCTTTAATGCCTCCTGAAATGATGGAAAATCGTAGTTATTAAAAAAAAGCGGTAGAGAAGGGGTAAAAAGCCCGAAGATCTGAAAAAATTACGTAAAGCGATACACTCGAGAGTATTTCTCGTCGAGTTCAGGCTGGTTTTCTTTTTTCTTCAGCCCTCCTGTGTGTTTTTCTCCTGTAATTTCCGGCGCTTTCATCTCGCCCAAGAGCTTCATCCTTCGATTAGCGTCTGGCGCAGACTGCGGCGATTTGAATAATTCTCGGGGCTCTCTCTCTCTCGGCTATCTCTTCACCTTTCTCTCTCACCTCTTGCTCTCTTTCCCTCGCACTCGGGTACGAGGATGAAACTACTCTCGAGAAGGAGAGGGAGGGAGGCGGCGCGAGGAAGGAGTTGGCGCGTAATTGGATATCCGGCCGGCATAATTAATTGATCGGCCGGAAGATTAGTGAGAAATCGCGCGCTCGCAGTGCGAATTTGAATTAATGCCGCGGGGATGGAGAAGCGCGTGCGCTTGTTCTCGATACTTCTGGGATTTAAACTGGCCTCGGGGTTAGGCGTCCCTCTTCTACAACATTGATGGACGGTCAGTTTGACACTCGAAATTTTGCTTTCGCGTCATCGGCAAGCGCTCGAGTGTGATTGATTCGTTGCGGTCGAGCCGGATACCGCGAGCGCTTGATCTGACGAGAAATTCATAATTTCCTTTCTACCGCGTTTTTTTTCTTCTTATTTTTTTTTAATATCTGGCTGAAATAATTTCACCCACGGCGTCGGGAGATATACATTTTGTTCTGCTTCTTTGTAAGCGTATATCTTTAAGAAATCGGCCACCGAACGGCAAGTTTATTTTCCCATCGGAATAAAAATCATATTTGGTTATTAATTGACATCCATTCAGAGGTACGCCTTCCATCAAATCTGCCAGAAGCTCAGCGAATAGACAGCCACATAAAAGACTGCCCTTCGGCCTCCTCTTCCCCAGGCCGCAAATACCAAGTAGAAATATCGCGAGAAATTGATATACGATACTCTTATCGCGGCGCTTTTATCGGAAGCTAAGGTATTCGCGGCGGCGGGGGGGGGGGCAAAGAGCAGGAGGATGAGGTTGGCAAGAAGAAAAGCCGACTGCCTCTTTCTCCCTCTTGGACGGAAAAAAAATGAGAGTCACGCCGACGCGTCGACCGCGCGTATTACACGGCAAAGTCAGCCAGCCGCGGCTTCTCGCTCGCACACACTACCGGGAAGGCGTGCGCGCTTGATTTATAAATTCCACGTCGGCAGCTTTTTTACCCAGCGCGCCACCTTCCTTTATTTTCACTCGCGGTGTAGTCGAGAGAGAGAGAGAGAGGCCAGGGGATGGCGGGGCTGGAAAAAAGAGGCGCGCGCGACGGCTATTCATCGACGCGCGGCTTGCCGAGGAATCCTATAGCCGGAGCCTTGCGTGACGACCGCGTCTGGCGCGTCTGAAAGTGCGCCCCCCCCCCGGTATACGTCCGCGTGATAAGGGGGTTTGCGCGTTGATTGCTCGAGACTGTTAGATTGAAAATGTAATTAGTCTTGTCGGCGCGTGCGGCTTGCCCCACTTATACCTCCCCCCCCCCCCGTCCTATTCCAACGATTAACAACGGCAAGCTTCTGCTTGAAAAAGAAAATTCATACTTTGTGCACTTTTTAGGCGAGTTACTGTTTTTTTAGCGCTTTTATAAATTTCGAAAGAGAAATGCGAAGCAGTCGATTACATAGATAATTCAAACGTGCAGCGTAATAAAAACAAAAAATAAACGAACTCTCGAAAAGAAAATAAAACTATAGAGAAGAGGGGAGATAGAGGATGAGAGGATGGAGAAAAAAAGCTGACGGCATACGTTAAAGGAGTTTGCGCGGACTGTGTGACGAGGAATAAGGGCAAAGAGAGTTGGGAGGGGGGGGGACCTGCAGAGAGCGAGAGAGAAAGTAGCGTGATGGCATTCCCCTCCGGCCGGAGAATAAATTACTTTAGCTTATCAGGAGTAATAGGAGCGCGCGCGCACGACACAGATTGGTCGGCCTGGGACACGCGAATTAAAAGTTACACACACTCCGTATGACTGTACCGTCGCGGCGCTACCGACCCCTTCACCCGCCTAGCCTGCATATATAGATCTCCACAGCGCAGTGAACGTACAAACAACTTTTTTTTTCTGTCTCGCTGCATGGACTTCTTTTTGCCTCGAATGAACATTTACACTCGGAATATCCAATATTTTGATAAGAGCCACTTTTATTTCGATGAGATTCCTCCCATTAATCTCAAGATTGCAAAGGGGGAGAGGGGGGGGGGTTAAAACCGGTGCTCTCGTCCAACAAACAAGCCAAACGAGCCCCGGCTAAAATTGTGAATTTCCCTCGGAGATCCGCCGAGTGCGCCGAGCGGCGCCGGCGGACCCTCGAAATTCCCAGCGCCAAGCTCCCTAATTCTCGCGTGGGCCAAAGAGAGAGAGCGAGAGCGAGGTTCAGCGAGAGAATCCACGTGCGCGCCCAGGCCAGCCTTACATATATTTATTGCTTTAATTCGGCGGAGGCTGGCTACTGGGAGGGGAAGGGGCTTCCAGCTTAAGTCGGGTGTTATTATGTCTTAACCCGGATAGGCACTCGGTAGGTATACGCCGGCTCAGTCCGGCGTGTGCGACGAGCTTTCGGCGCACTCGCTCCTAAGATCTCTTCCACCGCGTCTTTTCTCTCCACCCCCCCTCCTCGCCTATTTACGAGGGGGACATATATCCCTTCCGGTTTTATCTCTTCCCGCTCATTTGTTTGCCTCCCTATCCGCGGCGTTCGGTGTGTCCGCTGGTTCCAATTAACCGGAAATTCATTATTAATTAAGCTGCGTTTGCTACAAGCCGCGCGGGTAAAAGTCTCGAGCAGAGAAATTAAGATAAATAGAGCTCCTCCCGACGATTTTCCGACGAAATTTGCAACTTTGTAATCTTCGCCGAGTTTTCAAGAAGCCGGAAGAGAAAATAATTTTGTGTTTATCGAGTTTGCAGCACGGGGAACGAGGCAAATTTTATTCGCGGATCAAGTTTTAATAAGTCTTTAACGTGTAATCATTAACGATTAATTGTAACGAGTCGAGTCTCGTTTGAAAGTACGGCCTTTGAGCGGGTGTAAGTGTATTCGTAAATAAATTTTCGTGAATTAACGAGACGAACTTAACAGGACGGTAATTAAAAGTTTTATTTTACAACCGAGAATGTGTAGACTCCCACGTTAAAATCCATTATGAGCCTACTTTAAAGCGCGGCTTAGAAATCCAGAACGCGCTAAATGATTTGCGCTTTTCGTTCAATAAGCAACCGAATAACCATAAGCAATATTGACTCGACTCTCGCGATTGCCTCTCTTCGTAATAACTATTCATCAGCTCTTTGAGTTATCTCAAAACCCGCGATATAATCAAGGCTAATGATCAAAATATTCGAAAAGCCTTAAATCTGGCGAAACGAACTAATCAAATCGTCTTTTATCAAGAAACACAATACCTCCGAACTTCGGGGCCAATAAAGAAGGGCAAAGTGCTCAGCCGCCTTCTTCCCACACCATCTCCGCGCGGCCGCAAAAGTTTTACGAGCTAGCCCAGCAGCAGCAGCCGGCATTTGCGCGATCTACGCCAGCTCCCGGAGAGAACTGACCCTCTTTTACGGGAAAAGCCGCAGGAAACAGTCCCTGTTCGCGAGGCTAGCCCCGAAATCGTCCTTGTCCGTCTTGCAGACTCGAAGTTTCGTGGCTGGTCGAAGAGGGTCGAGGAGAGAAAGGGGACGAGCGCAACTAATACTCGGTCTGCCGGGGCGCGCCCCCTGAGTTAAGGGCTGGATTACGCTGGACCACGCGCATCTCCATTCCTCGGGATTCCGCCCGACCGCGCTGATAGAATTGTCGAGGGCCACTTTTGACAGGGGCCCCCTGGAAAAGCGAAGCTCTCTCAGTGCGAGTCGCGGATTACAGGGCTACCGCCATTGAAAAATCCTCGTTTATTTTTTATGCTGGAAAGGGGGCGCTTCTGTCACGGGACGCTAGAAACTTGAAGATTCGAAGGGCCAGAAGAAACTGTAGATGTCCAGTAGAGCAAGCATTGAGGGGAGCCGAGAAGAGTTGGAAAAAAAAGGTTACTCCATAGTAGGAATGGCATTTCTCGATCTCCTTAACAAGCTACGGAGAGGGAGAAATGACAATCGTTCTTGGGGAGGGGGGCTTGTGAGTTTGGTCTCGAGCTTTCGGTCGTCGGCCAAGCGTGCGAACAACGCCGCTTAATTTCGCGGGCGGAGTTATGTAAACTATATGCGGCTCCTTTCACATTAATTTGATTTGTAGACCCACGCTGGCTCGTTTATGTGTGTGTATGTGTGTTGGGAGAAAGAGACGGCAGAGGGAGACAGAGAGCGAGAAAGAGACAGAGGGAGAGAGAGAGGGCAAAGCCTGGTTCTACAATACGGCTAGTCCCTTGTTTCCGGCACTACTATCCCTTATTGCGTTTGCCCGGCTAACATTTCTCATTAATCAGATTAACCCTGAATTTAACCGCAAAATCCTTTATTTGATTTTTTATTGTTTTTGTTTTTTTATTGTTTTCCGATACCGACTGTCTCTCAGGTGTGTGTGTCCCGAAAGATTTGCAGAAGAAAAAATTTTTATTTGCCAAAGGTAACTTATTTCGTTTTATTTCAGAAAAAAAGGTCGGCATTTTATTTTCATATCGCGCAACTATTTTACGGCAAAGACTTTCGAGAATACAGTATATTCCAGCGGCGGGTATCGAATATCTTTCCGTTCGCGAGAATACAGGAGCCAGGGAGGCAAATGGAAAAAAAGAGTCGAGGATATATAAAAACGAGAGAAAATAATCCAACGAAAAGTAGTCGTACTTTAGGCTCGGACAATCGCAATAAAAGATGTCCTCCCCCCCGGCTCTCTCCGCTGCCTATACGGGCCAGCAAGGAATCCCCGAAGGCGCGAGAGAACATACTTGCACGCGCATACCCGGCCCGACCTATGACATACCTACATGCACTTCTCGGCCGTGGGTAGGGAAGGAGAGAGGGTCAGTCGGCTCGCACGGAATGCATCGTTGCACGCGCCACGGAATCACCGGGGGAACTTGGCCAGAGCTCGCGAGACTCGGGACCGATCGTCCGAATTTTGCGGTTGAAAATGAAAACGACGCGTGTAGACGCGCTGATTCATCTCGGCCGCAGGGTGGGGGGGGATTAGAGTCACTTAGCGCAGAGGGAGATTCGGGCTTTAATGCGGCTTGCAGACGAGTTAATTCGCGATATCGCGGCGTATCTCGGTCCAGCTAGCTCTGTGTCCGCTCGTCTGGATTACGCGCGAGAGTCTCGAGTGTGGCCGAGGCGCGACTTAATGGAAAGTAAGCGGGAAGGGGGGGGCGGCCCTGGATATTGTATTGTGGGCCGAGGCTCAGGGACAATCGGAGATAAACTTGGAATTAATGGACTTTCATAAATCAGAGGCGAGAAAGTGGCCGCTCTGCTACGGGCCCCGAGATAATTGTACTATTGTTCGAGCGTGGAGCTCTGCCCCTCCCACTCTTTTCTACCTCGGACGTCTGGCTGTATCCGTTCGTTACTACTTAGGGATACGAGCGTGCGGCGTATAATGATCCGGTAATATTGTAATCGGGACAAGCATGCGCTTTCATTCGAGCATTAATTCAACAGTTATGGCTTTTCGATCGAATGAAATTATAAAAAGGCGCGGTCTAACGCGATGATACGAGCATCGATTTTTGAAGATTCAACGACATTTTCATTGGACAATTAAAACCGTGGAGAATTGAAATTTTTCGCGCTCCACTTTGGCTCTATTACAATTGCTTCAATATCATCGGGGCAAAAATGCAGCTCGTATTTCATCAATTATCCGTATTTGATTGCTGCGTTTAACCGCGAAGCTCCAAATAACGAATGGATAATTTTATCGGTTTCCCTTCCCGATAAATCGAATATCCATTTACATTAATAAATTATCGATCGGATCCGAGGTCGCGTCGTTAACTATTCATCGGCATCTACCGGGGGAGCGTTTGGTAAAATATATTTTCCAACGGGCCACTATCAGTCGTGGAAAACAAACTAAATTCAGCTACGAGTCAATAAAAGCGAAGTCGGATTCATAAACAAACAGTGATTGGGTAAGGAAAGAGGGCTCTCTCGGCTTTTATCACGCACGCTTCAACTTCCAAACATTATTATGATCTTAATTGCGTGTCGAGATCTTCTTTCTCCCTCGCCGCCATCGGACTGCTTTAATTTTCCAGAAAATCCGATACTCATTAACGAAATAAAATAAATGTTATAGGCCCGCTGTAACGAGCTCCGAGAACCGAGCTGTATCAAAAAAATTCATCTTTCTCGTAATCGAGCTTTGTTTTTTCCAGCCTCGAATGTATATGATTCCTAGATTCAACCCTGCGTACGATAAAAATGAATGTTATTTTCATGAGAATTCAATTTTCTCCGTTTTTAGGCCATTCACCGCAATATGCGTTTTTTTTTTAATTTTTCACTAATACAACTAAACGTACAAATCTATCAATATTTATCGAAAACGAACAAGAGAAATTTTCCAACAGAAAAAAAATCAATAATAGCTCGCGACCGAGCACTCACACGTGCCGTCGGCAAACATTCGGACATATGCCTTGCGCTTCTAGTACGGCGCCTCGAGACCCGACTTTATGTACTCAAGGAATACGCGGCAAATGTAATTACCGGTTTCGGCCTGTTGGCCGCCAGCAAACAGACTAAGAGAGAGAGAGGGGGAGAGTAGAGGAGCAATCTCGTCTCGGAGGTAGCTGAATGCATTTGAGGAGAGTCGCCGAGTCGGACTGGTCGCGCTGAATTGATTTGAGCGTGTGTCGACGTTCATGGCCATATGCGAATACCAAGGAATGCATGGGAAGTGCTTTTGCACGTTGGCGTCTTAGCGAAGAGGCAAACGCGATTTCTCCGCGTTTTTCGAGCTTGATTATACCTCATCGTCCATGAAATTCGGATATCGTCGGACGCAATTGATAAATAATAAAAGTATCAGTAGTAACAGCGGATTATAGTCAGACATCTCCGGACAGCCTAAAAAAAAAAAGAAAAAAAGTTTCTCTCCTCGCAATAGCCTTAATAACGCAGCGACAAAATCTATCATATTAAGCTTCTCCTTGAGCCAGTCAAGACTGGGTCGTCGTCGTCGTCGTCGTCGAGCAGCAAAGTGTCAAGCGAGGGAAATTTCATTTCGAGCCAGATGCGCAGAGGGACGTTGCGCGCGCCCACGTCGAGTGGTTGCTGCTGCCGCCCGCGAAGTTTGCGCGCTGCAGCAGCAGCGAGGAGAGGAGCACACTCGACGAAGACGTTCATTAAATCCTCGAGAATTCCTCGAGTTTTGCGCGCTGCCATTATCATGATCCCAGTAGCTCGGCGTTCCTGGCAGCCGGTGGCAGAGGAGGCAGCTCTCTCTCTCTCTCGCACGGCGCTCGAGTGCATTTTAATACGCTTCGAGGGTGCTCCTCCCCCCGCCCACTCGTGGCTGCCCCGTCTTACCAGCCCCCCTTACCGCCTAAGTCCCTCGGCCGCGAGGAACAGCCGGGAACACCAGGGCTCTCGGATCCTGTTACACTCTCTTGGCGCTCTGCGACGCTTTCTCGTTATGCTCCCACCTCCCCTGACGAGCTCGCCGTTCTACCTCACACGTGCGCCGCCCCAAGCCGGGGCTGATGAAAACTCCAAGTGCACCGTAGCCCAGGCCACGAATTTTTCATTAATCCTCCTAGTGCAGGCGATTTCGTCGTTCCAAACGAGCCAACTTTCGGAATTCATTAGATTTTTTTTTCCTTCTTTTTTAATCTCGGAATATTGTTCATTTACACTCGATCTTTTAAGAACATCTGATGGGTAATTAGTTATAAGGAAAAGAAATTTATTTCTATCAAATCACAAAAGCAGCCGATAGCCCGTTTGGTAGACTTTACGCAACAATGGTTACGTCTCCCCGAAAGCGCGACAACGAAATACGCAACTATATCGCGTCACTTTCATTCGATCGGTTTTACCCTACTCAGCGCCAGCAATATACAGACTTCATCAGCCAATAACGTGACTGTTATCGGCTGATCGGCCGCTTCGAAAAGCTGACGCAGGCCAAGCGGCCTGGTAACTTTCCCAGGCCGTCTGCAAAGTGCCGGCCGACCCGTTTTCAATCAGGGAATAAATGAGCCAGCCGCCAGACGCAGTCTAATCGCGCCGACCCTGACGACGTCGCCGGGGCGCAACGGAAACGTCAGCGCACCGACTTCCAACAAATTTATTCGCGCCCTGTGTCTCCGTTCTTCTTTTTTTTCCGACGAAACACATCGATCGTTCCTGCTTATTCCACGACGTCCTTCAATCGCAGACTGCACTGGTATTGGATAATCGTATTACGCTGGGAACGGGCGACAGCTCGAGAACGGGATATCGCAAGGGTTGGATGTCTTTTCCATTTCTTTCTTTTTTTTTCACTCTCTTATTTATCTATTTTATTCGTTACTTTGGATTTGTATTGTGAAGGATAGAAAAAAGGCTGATAGATATATGTATAGAATTCTATGGGCTTAGCCTAAAAATGTGCCTGCGTTCCTTTGAAAAATTTTGAAAGAATTTCGAGAAAAAAATTTCAAATTGAATTTTTAAGGATTTATGTATTGAACATATGCTGCATACGTTCGGTACAATTTTTTATTCTTGAATTTTTTTCACCTAATGCTTTTAATGGTTGCTTTTCTTTTCACATGCCGAATAAAGTTAGTTTAAACCAGCCCAGGAAAGTTATAAACCATCAAATATTTATCTTTTGACTGTTTTTGCGCTTTGAACGCCGAGACTTAAATTGTCAAAATGAATAGTGTGGCTTTCGATATTGGAGAAAAAATGAAATATTTCAAAATTTTCATCCTAGAAAATCCTCACATATCCTTTGGTTTCCACAGCCTTTTACCTTTGAACTATTTTGCACTATTTCAATGTAGGCCAGATAAACATTCATAATTATTTTTCTCACAAAGTCGACTGTCATTTTAAAAATATTTTTAATTTAAACAAAAAATTGTCAATTAAATTTGTTTAAAAAAACATCATTCTAACAAATGCACATTTTTTCTAGCCAGGTACCGTTGAAAAAAACTGACTCTTAAAGAATTCGACATAACATTGTCGAAGCAGAAAATTTTCACCACATTTACCGGAAATTGTAGTTTGCCGTGAATGCAATAGAAAGAAGCAGGCATCGCGAGGTGAGCTACGCGTTTCTCCCAGCTGAAAAAATCCTAACGTTCGCTTTATTACTTCCTCTCTCTCTCTCTCTCTCTCTCTCTCTCTCTCTCTCTCTCTCTCTCCTCGACATAATCCTCGAGCATTTCGGGCTAGCTGGGGCATCTCATGGTATTCGATATCGCCACAGCGAGTCGCCCGAGTGGGCGGGGGGAATGGAAAAATTCCATGCGCATACGACACGCCAACACAAGCAAGCTCTCGGATGCAGGGGAAACCGGAGAATAGGATATCGATCTAGTGTGCCGGTGATTCTCGCATTGGTCAGCGAGATGGGCTTTCCGTCTCTCTCTCTCTCTCTCTCTCTCTCTCTCTCTCTCTCTCTCTCTCTCACTCGTTCACTGTATAAGCCATCGGTGCGTTTGGGCTGCTTTGAGCCGGCTTGTCCTGGATTCAATTATGCCGCCACGAGAAGTCAGAGTCCCGCTTGTTAAGCCGTAGCGTCGTGGCTCAATGCGCGCTTGAGTATACGTTAATTACGTTACTGTCCCTAATATTTGATGAGCATTCGGGCTTCGAGAGAACGAATTTCAAATGCTCTCTCGATGCGCTAAGGCTGAAGCGTTAGACGCGCGAGCTGCGTGATAGGCTTCTTGGATTGCTCGACGAGCTTTGTTCCAAATCAGGGAATTCGATCGCGCTTGCGATAATAGCGTCGTCAATTGTCTCGAGTTAATTATTGCATTATAGTATTTTGCAATAAGTCTAATACAAGCTAGAGTAGTGATTTTGAACAAATGCGTTCCGTATTACACGATGATATCGATCATTGTTTGCTAGTATTATTTTATGCGTTTATATTGAAACATTGACAACGGAATTGATGCACAATTTACATAACAAACGCAATTATTGTTTAATGTAACAAGGTTATCACAATATAAATATCATTAATGTTGGAATAATAATTTAGTAAGGCACACATTAATTAGCCTGAAATTCATGGATTTCATAACAATGCCTGCATTTGTATATCGTATGTATTGTCTTGTAAAACGTGAGAACGCAAAATGTGATTATACCTTTTGTTTGTCAATAATGTCACTTTGAAAATACGAATATTACAAAACGAATTACTCCAATTTATCATCTTTTCTTAAAAAAAAAAATCTGACGAATAATTCAACGTTGTTTATTTTTACGTAAAAAACGAGCAGCTCGGTGTATTTTTGACATTTACCAAAGTTTTTCAAGTTTTAATTATAATTTCTCGCAGTTCTCAATGGCGTAAATACGTAATACTTATATCTCTTAGCGCTTTTTCGCGCTGGGAAACTTTTTTATTGCGAAAAGTGCAATGAAAGACTCCGGGGGCATCCTTTTTGAGGAAGAAAAGCGAGGTCGACACAAAACAAAGTCTTATAAGCCAGAACATATTTCGCGCGTGCTGTTAAAAACTACACTTTATTAGTTTTCCTCGCGAAAAGTGCAAAGAGAGGGAGTGAGAGAGAGAAAGGGAGACGAGACAAAAATAAAAAGATAAGGGCAACCACCAAATATCTTGCCAAGGCCTTTCCTTTTTACAGACCACACCATCTTTCCCTTTGCACTTTGTATTAGTTTTCGTTTCATTTTGTAATATATTCAATTATTTCACCTTGGAATATTCTACTCTTCCCTTCGGCCCTATTTTTATATTTTAACAGTTTCTACTTTTCTCGGAACAAGCCACTTAATGTAGTTAAATATAAAATAATCATCGAGCAAACTTTACCCCTGAAACATTACATTTTTTTTTCTATCTTTTGATCTACTTGCCTCACGGGAAATGAAGCGTCGAAGTAAAGTAAAAAAAAAACGAGAAAGAAAAAAAAATGAAAAAAATTAGGTAAAATAAAAACGAAATATTCTATTATCGCTTATAAGCGTGGCGCAACTTTTCAAATTTAAAACTCGATCTTTCACCTGGCAACTACCAAAGTCAGATCTGCTCGGCCTTTAAAGTTCATTCAATATCAAAAGTTTTGCCTGTAGTAAGCGAGGAGGGCCGCATCATCGGCTCCTCGACTCAGCGGCCAGACTCTCCCAGATTCAATCAAGATTAGTCCTCCCGAAAACTTTACTCCCCCCCCCCCTTCCTACGGTCTCCAGCACCTTCGCAACCGATGGCGGAGAAGCCAGCCACGCGTGCACGGGCGCGATTCCAGCTAAACATTCATTCTCCTCTCCTTAGCCGAACAAATAAGCTGGAAACGCTAGTCCCCCGTCAAAAAAGCGAACGTCGTTCCTCCGTTAAAAAACAAGGCCAAATAGCCCGTAGCTCAAGATAAGTAAACTATATCAAACACCAGCGGCACACTTGATTCTCTCCCAAAAGAGAGACAAACGATCGTCATTTTTTTTCAACACCAATCCCCCTACGATCTCAAACCACGTTAATCTAGTACAGCCGTCCGACAGTTGTTTTTTTTTCTTTAAACGCCAATCGTGTACAGACCGAAAAAAAAAATTAAGCGGACCTCGAAAGGTAAAGGCGAGGCTCGCAATCAGCAGGTCAGTCGAGCGTAAGCCAATCTGTCCAGCGGACGAGACGGGCATTTTATCGCTTGCTGCGTTTCCTCACCAGCGCACTTCGACTAGCGCGGCTCGCGGAAGCCAAGCGTATCAAAGGAGAATGGGCTAAGGGAGGGTCGAGAATGGCTGAAGAGATATCAAGCTAATAAGATCTTTCCTGCGTGCCCCTGGTCCTCCTAAGATCCCCCCCGAGGGTGAAGCGCTACCGAGGAGATGATGCGTGCGAAGGGATGATTGTAGTTGTGCCAAGGTTGCCGAAGCGTCGTGGCTTACGTCTAAGTCTATACCGAGGAAACTTAGATTACTCAGGAATATGTGTGCAGTTACTTTAGAACTGTACGCCTGTGCATTGCGTGTTTGTACGTTTTGTTTTTCAAACTCGAAAGCTAATTTTTAAGCAACTTTACGTATTTGTAAGGAGTTATTTACATTTTAATATTTTATCGTACGTGTTGGCTATTGTTGAAAACCTCTCTCGGTTTTCTTTTATGATCCTTGGACTACAATGCATTAATCTTATGTATAGCACTCCAGGCTATTGTCGTATAATACGAAACTATGAAAGTTATTATACAATCGTCGTCTGGGGTACTATGTGCCGTGTATAAACTTCAGTATGGATGAGAATTACGTGTCAAAAGAAAATTGTAGATCCGAACGAGTTTTCACTTCGTTTTGTTATTATCGATAGGTATAAATAAAGTTTTCCATCGTAATTTAATTTATACAGTACAATAATTATTCTTTCGCAGTTGTTGCTGTTTACGCCTGTTTGCATTTAATATCAATGGAATAAATAAAAATTCGATTAATAATTATTAATTAAACACGATCCATTTGTTATCGACTCTTTGACGAAGTACAACCACTGTTGCATCTAGCCATAATCGGTAGTTAGCCGGAAATGCTACTTAATACTGCCTGTGTAATACTGATAAAGGACTTAGAAGCTAAGCTCCTCTCTCTCTCTCCCTCTCGCCATCTCTCTCATTCTAATACACGTCTCTGTCCATCTCTCTCTCGCTCTTTTACCTCCTTCCTCTTCAGCGCAGGCCACTAGTGATTTTCGCCACCTACATAATGCACCTCCTCAATAATATCCCGCTCACCTGGTGTCAAAGCTCAGCGATAACAGATTCGGATCGATATAGATCAATAACTAGTCAGCCTCGGCCATATCAACACACAGACAAATCTACGCACCCCCACATTGAAGCTCGTGTCCATAGCCGACTGACACTTGTAATCCAAAGGATCCTGAATTAGAAAACGTTATTCAAAGATAAAAGCTATCGTCAAACTGACACGATGTGTGCAAAAACTCCGATGTTGATTATCCTCGTATAGGCGACGCGATATTAAGCGTATGGTCACCTATTCAATTACTCAGGTGTTTGGTTATCTGCTTAAGCACGCATACGCCGACACGCAATAGTCTCAGAATATCGACAATTGCGTTCTAAAGGGCTTTCTCTTGATGGATATCGACCTTATTTGTTGCTAATTCATTAATTTTTCCATTCGTTTGAGCGTAGATGATTCAATTTTCAAGTACTAATATTTTACTAATACAATGTTACCTTTAAGAATATGATTTTTTAAACGAAATTACTAAAATTTAGCGTAACATAAAAGAAAACAATGAACATGCAAGAGGGTTAATGTTCTTCGAAATAATAAATGAAATTTTGAAAAAGCGCAGCAAACATCGACGAGCTTTCGTCGATGCAAAGAACGCTTTAATCATCAAAATTAAAATGCTGAAAAATTTAACGAGATGTAATGTAGCCGAAAGTGCTTTAAATAAAAAAAAAAAAAAGAGAAGACCCGGAGGGACTGAAGCGTTCAAAAAACATTTTGCTCTAATCCAATTTAATGCCTATTTTATTTAACTTTTTAACAGATTACAGTCAAGTCGGCAAATTCTCCGTATAATTAATGAGATTATCGATTTACCGCGCCATCCGCCCCCCCCCCCGCCTTCGCTGATCCTCCTTCTCGCCCCCGTCATAACTCGCCCAGAGACCGAGTATTGCGCGAAAACATAATTCCGAAGAGAGACAGAGAGAAAGAGAAGCCGAGGGCACAGCAGCAGCAGAAGAGGGCCGAAGGGGGGGGGGGTAGAACGGTGAGGGAGCTTTCGCGAGAGACGGCCCACGATAAATATTAAACCCTCAATTTGAATTTCACTTCTGCGCTTCCGCGCCTCGGTCCGCTCTAACTCCCTCTCTCCTCATCACCCACACTCTACGACTTGCCTCTCTCCTCCCCCCCCCCGCGCGAGACGACGACGGCGGCGAGAAAGAGATGAGAATTCCTGCAACTCGAAAATTTATGCAATCATCATAGCAAGTGCTTAAACCACTTCTTTAGCATATTGCCATACTTTTCCGGCAAGAGCTGGAGGAGAGGCTTGAGAAACGCGCGCGCCGCACGCCGTCTACACGTCGCTCGCAATCTTTTTTTCGGCTTGCCGCTCGACGCGATCCTTTTCTTTTTTCCTTCGGTTTCACTTTGCCCACCTTCACGGGCCGCGCTGCCCCTCCCCCCGACAACGGCTCATCCAAAATGGAAATTCAATTTTGACGTGGATTGCTTACGGCGCTCGGCGCGAAAATTATTTTATTCCTTATTCAATTTGTAAACATCATATTGACGCCGCTCGAGTGTTTTAATCTAACTGTACCATTTGCAAACTCTTCGTAAGTTTGCGGTACTTCATTTTTACGTTTGCCAAAGGTTTAAAAAGTTTTTGGATAACATGTTCAAATTATAGAAGAAAATAACGTTCATTAAATGATTACCACTTACGACTCTTTTATGTCCCGTTACTTTATCTAACTACAACTGCTGTTCGATTAAGCTCAACTTCATTAATCAGAGTAGAAACGCGTGACGACTGTCAGCCATGCGAGAACGATTCGTCCTCCTCGATTCACTGACAAATCAAGCGGGGAAGACCGTCCCCGGTCAAGACGTTATTCTTCTTACTGACCCGCGCATATGCGCAACAGTTCGCCTTCCCCTGTGTCTCGTTGTACGACGACAACGGGCCGTTAGAACGGCCTCCCACATAAATTCGGCCGTTCCTTCCCCTCCGAGGTAAAGACGCCAGGCTGTCTAGCCGCCGAATAAAATGTACTAATCTGAAACGGGATATCTATCGATCCTCCCTGGCTCGTTTCTTTTCCCCCCTTGGCTATTGCTATTTTCCGGTAGGAAACATTAACGACACTCGCATCAGCTCTATTTTCCGTTTTTGCGAAATTAGAACGGTTCAGCGCAATCGCATTGATTTTCGACTATTAATAATTGGCATTTTTTAGAAATGATTTTTCTGTTTTGTTGAAACATATTCAATTATTATAGAAATTATGCTGAACTAGGTACGCAAGTCAAATGGGATTCATTGAACATTTATAAACGTATAAAAGTGGGAGGTAAAAATGATGCTGTAACGAACATGCAGCGCGAATTATTTTTATACATCCCGTAATTAAGCAAGTTTTAATTAAATTACCGCGGGATATTAATGAAATTCTAGATATTTCCGATAATTTAATCAGCGCGATTCGAAACCAAGTTTTTTAATATAATGCACATCGGAATAACCCGATAAACACGTGCGATCATTGGTAGCTCATCTGCATGCTTATTTATACGCTCGCGCATTTACCAGCGCGCGTACGTAAGCGTCGCGTGGCATATATTTTTTTACTCTTCGCATTTCTATGTACTCGACGCGAAATCGAGTGAGAAAACGTCAATAGACGCTGGATACTTGAGCTCTCATTTAATCAGGAATAAGATTTCGAATTTTACGTTTTATACTTTTTTCACTGGTGTAGCTTCTGTATCTTTAATAGGATGCATATTCTACACGTAATCAGTACAAAAAAATAATAATCCTTATTTTCTATCTATAGTATGCAAATCGTTTTTTTTTTATCTTTATCAAATCGAGGAGTCGCAGGAGATATACGGCAGAGTCGATTCAATTGAAACAGGACGATTGCAGGGAGAGAGAGAGAGAGAGAGAAATTTGCAATTTTCCGACTAGCCTCCTCATCGTCATTTCCATCAAGCTCATTCTGCGTAGCATTTGCGCGCGCAGCTTTCGCCTTCCCTCGGACGCTGTGTCGTTTTCAACTTGTCACCGTCGGCTTCCTCTCTTCCCCCCCCTACCCCTAACTCTCTCTCTCTCTCTCTCTCTCTCTCTCTCTCTCTCTCTCTCTCGGGCTTAATCTTGCCGTCCGAAATTGAAACTCGCCGTATGACGCGCCTGAGAGACGCTTGAGCGCAATATATTTCACGATCTGTTCGCCTCTACGTTTATGAGATGGACTCTCTCTCTCTCTCTCTCTCTCTTGCTTTCTCTCTCTATTTCTCTGTCTCCCGGCGAACTGAGATAGTATTTTCTTGCGCTCAGCTGACGTCCCGTACTCTTGAAGATTGTTTAATGAGAAAACGTAATAGTTTGTTTAATCGATTATATTTTTTAATTATTTATGTATACTTTCTTTAAAAACTTTCCTGCGAATAAACTTCTTTGAAATTTCGAAGATTAAAATTACTTTCGTCAAAGAAATCTTGTTTCTCTTTTGCGTTAAAAAAGAGAATCCATTATAATTCAAATGGGTCTCTTTAAAATTTCGCTTGAGGGCCTCTTGATTTGATTACACGCAGCGCGCGCGCGGCACGATTTTATTCGTCCCCGAGAACAAATGACACGGAAACCTGAAAAAGCCGTTGTTGTCAAGCTCATTGTTTTTTGTATTGAATGGTACGATGAAGTGGTACGTTAAAAGCAAAAAAAAAGGAGAAGCTACGAAAAATAAAGGCGGCAAACAGTAAGTCCCAGCCGGATTCGACTCTTTCTATTCCGTGACAATAAAAAAAAGGGGGGAAAAAAGGAAAACACGTATGCGCTCGAGGTGTACGTACGCGCACGTGAGAAAAGAGCAGGTAAAGCAAAGATCGTAATTATTTTTGCATGTCATCAAAAGAAAAAGTCGCGAGCAAAGCGATGCGACATAGAGAGAGCAGACGAGATGATGAGTAAGCGCGCTACGTGCAAATAAATCAAAATTAACAAGTTGCCAAGAATAAAGTCTAAAGACCGATTGTTTCCTTAATTTTGTTGACAAACCAGTATTTCGTTATATGCCAACACGAAGCGAATTCAAATATTCGCATTTACGTCAAACAAATGGTATTCAACGATTTTGTTTACAAATTACCATTTTGAATTTGTTCATTGCGCTCTCAACTTTGAAATTTAATTTTCCGCGTGCTCGTAAGCTATTATTATTCCGTTTTTAATAATACAAGTATTTTTAAGCCAATTCAACGATTCATTATCATTTAAACTATAACTTACGTTAAAATAACCGAACAAAATGTAAAAAGACAGAATAAAAAATTGAAAGACTCGCAGCCAGGTGCTCTAGAAAGAAGGGTCGATTGATAGCGAAGGCTCCGCAGCCAGTGTCTGGTGTATAGAAGGGAAAGAGGATAAAGGATCCGAGCAACATGAGGCTCGGCTCAACAAACTCTCGCTGGCCGCGATAAAGGCTTGATTGCCGGGTGTGCCGTTGCCCCACGAGGACAAGCCCATATTAAGCCGGAACACACGTGTGCGCCTAGTCTCGGGGGCTGTGCCGGCTATTTTAGTGCGCCATGCGATTTTACCGGGGTCCACTCGCGCCTCTCGTATTGATTTCGGCCTGGCTTATGCGCGACCGGAGAATTTTTAACGGTTTTGCTGCTCTACGAACACTATACGATCGAAGGTGTATTCCATTTTTATATAACTTCTTTATCTCAAGTATTTCGCAGTAGTTTATCGGATCGCTATAATTCGACTTTAATCTCCACGTCTGACCGTACCCTTACCGTTTCTACTGAGCATTTTTCGAATTCGCTTCGTTACGTTACTCCATCGTAATAATGTATTCGGTTCGATGAACACGTATTTCCCAATACAATTTCATCACAACAGCTTGTTTCGAAAGAGCACGGGGGAATATTGCAAAATTAAGCCGTATCCTTCCGTATAAAAAATCGATATCGACCAACTATACGATTTCAGGCCGGAGAAAGAAGCAGAGAAAAATCCGGGAAGAGCGAGAGCAGTATAGTAGCAGGGGGGGCTTCTCAAGCGCGCGGTTATGAATAGTAAAACTTAGTTAATTTCAGCGCCTCTCACGTGTTCGCCCGGGCCCCCCGAAGCCTTTAGGCTGAACTAATCGACTATCGATCGCTGGGACAGAAGGGCAATTCCGAGAGCTCTTCGGCTCAAATTTCGCCGCACACGCCACGGGGGAAGCTCTTTCCAAAACTTCGATGGCAAAGCTTGCCCTCGCCCATCTTTTTTCCCCCTTCCTAATGTTGTCCAAGCTCACGTGATTCTGATCTTCCTCGAAAGTATAAGCTTGGTTTCGAGCAACTACCAGCAAAAACTTATCGATTTTCACACGTGTGAGTGTGTGGATATTTATCGTTAACGGGATTTCAAATGGCATCGTAGGAATTTTGTAAAATTTTGCGTTGCTTTATTTTTAAATAAAAAAAAAATCGACCGCTGCTCGCTCAATAACGTCGAGCTCGTAACTTTTATCCTTCTCTTAATGGTTTCCACGATTTTCGCCATCGCTGCGGCTGCGGTCTCTTTTTGTCCTTCCGATTGACGACTTTTCTGGCACGGTTTACGCGGACAAAGCAGAACTCGAAAGCGATTAATGAATACAAATCAGTTTAAAGGCCAGAACGGAACTAGGCTTCGACCAAAGTTAAATGACTTTACAGAGCCTTCTAAAAGAGTATTCAGGCTGAACGAGGAAAAAAAAAGAGATAGTACAAAAGTCGAGCCGTAGGAAACGAAATAACGAAACGTTGTAGTGCCAAAATAAAACGACACTTGCATTTTTCGAAAAAAATTTAGTGACTTTTCGAGCAATTCGAGCAACACGAGCCGTATATTAAAGAAAAAAAGGGAGAAGATATTTTTGAAACTGTAATCAAAACGTTATCGCGCGGGCAAATGGCAGGATGCAGTACGAAGAAGAAACGAGGAGGTCAGGCCGAAAATTCTTTTCCAACGAGCACGAACTGGTCTCGCGTGTGCGAGAGAGCCCCGACAACCGGAACTTTCTCTCGCCCGGTATATAAAGCGCAGAAAGGCTTGATGCCTCCAACAGAGGGGGGGAGGGTGGAGAAGAAGGGTGGTCGGCATCGTATAGCGAGCGCGGGTCACTTGGCATGCAGAACGATCGAGAATGATCGCGTCCTGAATTTCGTATGGATTAAGCAGCCACCCTGGTGCATCCACCCTCCCCCTCTCTCGCCTCGCGAGGCGCATAAGGTCCCCGTTACGTGTGCCTACATATAAAGCGGGGATGCGCGTAGCTTAAGCAACCCTGCCAGGAATTTATTTTTGCACAGATGTACTCTCCTGCTGTGCTTGCCTCTCTTACGCCTACCCTGTATATCTCTTTTTTTTTTCTTCATTATCTTCAATCTTGGCTCGCCAATACTGTACCATCTCTTTCGTTCGTTGTAAATTAAAAATTAACAACGCATTCAAAGATATCCTGACCCGGATTATGCGAATTAATTATTTATATATAAAGTGCACGTAAATGTGCTGATACTGTATTGATTTTTTCAACGCTTGTGAATCATTGCTCAACCGCCCGGAAATACTTTGGAAATGATGATTTAATTCTTTAACAAACATTAAACTTTCAGCAAAGTAGTACGTTATTCTGCCACCTATCCAGATATAAAACTTGTTAAATATAAATTTATCCTATTATAGTTACTGATTGTTGGTCATAGAAAAGCATTATCGTTGTTTCAATAATCCAGAAAATGCCATTTCCTCAATTTATAAAACATTACAAATACATCACCTCGAACAGCATCCCGGGCATTTTAATCAAAAACTAGCGAATAACCGATAACTAAGCGTCGAGTATAAGAAAAAAAAACGACTTTAATGACGATTCATAAAAAAGAAAGCCAATAAAAATCGTATTACTTCCCCCCAATTACATGAGCATTATCTCTCGAATCAGCTGTGGGCCGTTTTATCTCAAAATAAATCCTGCTAACCTCAGCTTTTAATTAATGCCGCCAATTTCCAGCGCAATAATATTGCGCTGTGCCGGCGGGAAAAGCTCGGCTGCAGCAGCAGCAAGGCAACTACTACTCCCCCAAAAAAATAGCAGTTGCCCCCGTAATAGACCGAGAAGTCGGCAGAATTATAGGGTCGTGGAGGGAAGAAGCGCCGGCTGGGTGGGGGAGGAGGTGTATGGTAGGCACGGCCGGGGCGCATAAAAGAAATGCTTCGCTCAGCCGCTCTGGGCTGCGCGCGCGCGCTGGTCCGATCGACTCGGCCAGATTACGGGCTGCATATAAAACTGCGAATTTTTAAACACTCGCTTTCCTCTTGCCCTCCTTTTCCGCTACGGATATAAGAGCACGTATTTCTTATGGATTCGAGTTGTCAGAGCACGTGAGACTTGTGCTCCTATACTCGAGAAATCTCATTTGCTGACATTATGTTTCTGTTTAGCTTTCTTTATGTATATCGCTTGTGCGTATTTTAACCTTCTGCTGCAAGGATGTTTTTATTGCAATTTTTGCAAATTGTTTAGATAAACGAAAAAAGAATAAATTCTTTTCGAGAGTAAGTTTTTCATTAAAAATATTGACCAATTAATATTTTATTTCATTATCAAAGTCGTAAAACTCGCTTTCGCTTATGGCTGGTTTACAAATTGCCAATTCAGCCCGATACACAAAGCAACATTCGCTTCTTTGTGTACATGAATTATAAGCATAATGCCAGTTTTAATCGAATTTCAAGCATAAGTTAGCTGCCATTATCATTCGTTACACGCGAGTTTTATTAATCGTGCACTATTGTTATTCAATCGCTAACATTTTCCATATATACAAACAAGATATTAAATATAATTCGCTAACTTTTAATGAAAATGAGTTTTACAGTTAATACAAAATTTTTCGGAATTAAATAAATTTCAAGAAAATTTAAATGAAAGCGTAGATAATTTACCGTACATCGTACCGAAAAACAACGGCTGGGATATCATTTACAAATCAGACATATTACAGACGTAGTAAATTACGTGTGCCTACATTCGCATAAAGTTATTAAATTCTGAACAATCTCACATGACACTCAATCAAATTGAACTTCAAATGCACTAGTTTGCCAGAGAATTATTAATTTGTGATTTAGATTCTGTCACATAAATTCCATACGTGAACATCATATTAAAATGAACAATTGTATTTTGATGAACTATTCCGATTTTTTTTTTGTATTTTGATAAAGTAATACTACATATTTACAAAAAAGTATATAAAGTTTATATTTTAGAATTATCATGCGTATTGATTTCTCGAGCAACGTACGTAAAGTATTACAGTTCAACAATAACTCTGAAAAGGCATTAATTGTTTTATGGATTGGTAGTTAAAAGCTATATAAATTGAGTGGGTATTTTGCCGATAAACTAAACAAGTTAGGCGAAGCGTGTAAAAAAGCTATTTGCAATATAAACAATCGCTTTACGATTTTTTTCAACGGTATAGGCACTTTAAATTTCATCAAAATTTAAAGTTCAATTCTGCGCGTCCACTATCAACTATTTTCGTCTTAATGCTGTTACCGTTAAAGCTATCGGCGGCGAGACACAATTCGAAAACATAAAAAGATCAATAGCAGTCGAAAAGTGTTCCCAAAATTAGCCGCTAAAGTTTATCATTTAAAGCAAATAAGCGGGGGTGGAGAGACGAACTTCCCGCTGACCTTGTCAGCCGTGGGCGTTGGCGTAGCGCCTCCCCGATCGTCGATCGGTTAAAACCAGGGTCTCAGCTCTTTGTCGGCAAGGCTAAACCCCGGCTGCGCACACGCGCGCGTATGGAAAGTATATAGAGAGGGGTAGGAGGCGAGACGTCGTTCGAGAGCAGGTGCGACGGCTCCTCGCATAAGCATACAGTAAATTCGAACTTGGCCGAACTCGCCGTGAACACACAAGAAGACGCGTGTGTGGCTTTGCAACAGCAGCAGCAGCTTGCCGGGGCTACACTTATGTGCACGATCGGCATCGGCCCTCCATCCTCGGCTGCTGTGGCGAGCAAGGGGGAGTAGGGGAAATGTAGGGGGTGAGGTTCTGCTATTTCACCGGCGGAGAGCTATCGTAATACGCTAAGTCTGATGTATAGGTGTATCGGCGCCGAGAGCTTGGCCGAGCAAGAAAGTATATTTCTTAAAGCTAAAGCTAGACGCGAGAGCGCGATGGTAGTGGTTGGTGGAAGAAAAAAAATGAGGTTATGAGAGAAAGAGACGATATCGGATAGACCGAAGTCTCGGAGCGAGCTTAATTTAGAGATAGCTGAATAAGTGAAAATTCGCGTGTTATTCCCTGATATTTCATCGTTTGTTGCCACTCGGAGATATATCCATGCGGGTTTTAGACGACTTTGGCGAGGCTTTTTTTCTCTTTTGCCTGGAAAAATATTGGGGAAAAAATGATGGAAAGAAAACTCGAGAGCAGTAATAAAGCGAGGACGAGTTAATTAATTTACTTTTCATCTGGAAAAATTTACATTGAAATCAAGACTTCTTTTGACAGACGTACTCTGTAAAAAGTATTTGCAAAGGTGTATTATAGTCTGACGTAGTCTCTCTCGATTGTAAGTGAGCTAAAGGCGAATTGAAATATAATAAAGACGAAGGAACAAGATTACGACGAACTCTTGGTTATAGAGCACACTCGGAGGGGACCCCTGGGCGTTGGCAACAGTTTAGACACCAGCGGCGGCTGGGATACATATGTATCTCGGCGTGTTCTGTTGTGACACGCCGTTACGCCGTCCAGGAATTATATTTGAAATCACAACTAAGGCCCCGCGCCGACTACGGATGCATAATTCTATGGGAAAACACAATTTTGTAATTATCATTTTGCATATAGCCGCTGGCCCCTCGACAATGGGCAGCATACAAAATTTCGAAATTACATTTACATGAAAATGTAAATATTGCCGGGCGGAGCTAACAATCTTAGCTCTCCTTCGAAGCGCCTTGCACTTCTTTGCAAGAAAAAGCAGTTATGCAAATCTTAATGAAAAAAAATACTTGCGATACGCACAGGTAAACAAGAGACGGAACGAAAATAAACGAAGAGAGATTAATAAGGGAATGGGCGAATGGCAAGGGCAGAAGGCGCGATAAGAAAGAATCTAATCTGATAAAGTAAGTGTGGTAAGAGACGGAGTGTGCTCTTTTGTTGCGTTATAAACAGAAGTTAAAAATTTTAAAGAAATAAATCAGATCGCGTATGTGGATAAATGCGCAAGGGAGGATATTTAACGGAAAAACGGGATTACGACAAAGGGAAATCGGCGATGAAGAAAAAACAGGAGGATAAAAAAGAAAACGTACGAGATGGAAAGTCTGGTATGCCGAGTAGACAGTTTTGGCTGGCTCTCTGCTGCTCAGCCGCAGCGGGCCGAGTCTGTTTTACGAGACTGGATTATGAATTTTACGACAACGTCAGGTGCGACTATTATTTTCGTTCCTCACTTGAACGATAGATTAATCGCGCGGCGCGTGTAACTCACTGGCCGGACTAACGTGACGTTAATAAGTTTCCGCTTTTTTTACGATGAAACGATAAAAAGTGTCCGGAATGAAATATAATTTCTATTTTTTTTACGGTTTTATATAGGTTATTATTTGGAGTTGCGGTGATTTAAGTGCAAATTTAATCGTCGCTAGCAAAAAAAAAGAGAAGAATTAAAAAGAGCACATTTCAAGTTTAATCGGTTAATAATTTAAGGTGAGTTCGTGCCGTTATATAAAGTCTATCTCTAGTCGTTTAAATTAAGTTTTAAAAGAGTTGACAGAAAGTATCGTCAGAGGTCTTATCGTTCGGCCGAGGCAGTTTGAATAAAGTAAGACTCAATTGATCGTCAAACCAATATCTTTATTATGCATCTGCTGTTGACATTCGAGAAATATTTTATCCTTCTTTTCGCGAGATACGTTGAATTGATCTTCAATTTATAACGTTTCGTAAGTTCGAATATTGTACCTGACACATTAATTTTCAAATTAAAAAAGATTGCTTTGCAATGAAATTTTCGAAACGTCCTTTCAAGCGCACGAAAAATTTTTCGATAAAATACGTAAGTCGCGTAAAATTCTAAAGTGAAGAGAAAAAAAAAACTGTTTGAAAAGTTGGCTAATAAAACGTCAGTTTTTAGTTTTCCAAAAGTAATATCAATATTTCATATTTCGCCCGCTGCAAAAATAAAACTACAAATTTTCTCAATTTTCCACTCATTTCCCCGTTCTCTCTTAATCTTAACGTTCGACGATCATCCGGAGTCACATTATTCCACGCATAATACGCCAAATAATATCCCTGATTCCATCGCAGATATCACAGTAGGGCCGTAATCAATCAAGCCCAACAAACACGAACTCGCTTGTTCGAAATCCCAACGCCAGCTTTATTTCACGATTCTTCCACTCCCACGTCTCGTAAAAATCAAGATATCCAACGGGCGGGAGTAAGAGAGAGAAGAGGAAAAAAGCGCCAGCGGCACTAGCCTCCTCCGAAAACTCCTCCCAGGCGTTTCAGACCCGCGTCGTGACTTTTCGAATATGGATGGGGCGAGGAAGAGAATGCGGGTCTGCCGGCGCATATTGGCCCCCCCCCCCTACCACTCTCAGCCGAACTTTTCAAGGCTTGCGCTTCCTTGCTGCGGTGTCGGCGTTGAGAGAAGAGACGTGTGAAGGGAGAGGGGGTCGGTGGGGGGCGGGGAGAAGGGTTGATTGATTTCTCCACGGATCGCGAGCTGTCTGTGACACCCGGTTCGCGGTGGAAGAGGAGAGAAAGGTGTCCGAATAGCGATAGACGGAAGAAAAGGGGAGAAGGGACGTGAAAGCCCAAGACGCGCCCCGTGACGAAATTAGTTTCCTGTTTTCTCCCAAACCTGCTTTCCAAGCTCTCGTGCAGCCGAGAAGAGAATAGATGCGTGGCCTAGTTCGACTGTGTATTACCCGGGAATTACATGGAACTGTTAAATAACCCCCCCCCGCCCCCACATCGTATTATTAATAATATTCCGCAGATAAATCATTTTTATAAATTGACTTTAGTCACAAGTACATTCGTTTTATTACAATGATAAATCTCTTCTATTTTTTTTTATGACATCTGGGGATCACGTACTCCCTATCCGTTAATTTTGATAATGAAAAATCTACATGCCCGATAAAAAGTTTGGAGCGCGCAGGAATTATTAGCTCGGAGAATAATACAAATGGCGATAGGGAGATAAGAATGGGAGTAAAGCGACTGGGACGACGGTGGAAAATGAGAAGACGAGGCGGGGGTGATGGCGTGGCTGGAGGAGGATGGGGGGAGAGGGGAAGAGCGACGGCGGAGGCGGCGTTGAGTCAACGCGACTCTGCCGAGATTCCGCGGGGTTAGACCGAGGGAAAACTCGTCGTCGACTCTCTTTCGTTCTTTCTCCGGCGCAGTCTAGCAACTTCGATTCGATACGATTGAATTATTGGCCGCGCTACGGGGACTCTCTCCCTCTCTCTCCCTCGCGAGTCAGCCGTCGCGTTCGAATTTCGCCCTTCTCCTTATGCCATCGACTTCTTTCTTTCTCCTTGTCCTCTCTTTCCGCCTTGTCCGTGCAGCTCCTTTATTTCCGCCAGTTCGCTCTCCATTTAATACAAATACTATTTGGCATGAATCGATTTAATAAACATTACTGTTAAATATCTATTTCTATATTTATCTAAAAATAATTATTAACTGTGTGTTTAACTTTACAGTAACGCACGTAATAATTCGAATCGAAGCTATTCCGTTAAACGCGACAAATCAATATCGATTATCTTTATTTTATTTCGCCAACATTTTCTCCCCCTCTCTCCAACACATGAGCCCTTCAAACCTCATCGCTCGTTTTTCTCTCCTTTTAATTCTTTTCACTTCGCCTCGTACTACTTACACTTTCCATCCTTGCCTCGAGCACCCACTCCAAACTCTGAAGCCGAAAATTCCTCGATGGTGGTGTGGAGAAGGAGGAGACGCCGCTGGTATAGCGCTTTGCTTTTTCGTGCCACTCTCACGCCCCAATGGCTTGGCAGTGACGCTGCGGATTTTTTTTTACACGTGCAACCTCGTCGCCTTTCGCGGGCTGCTCGTCAAGTTCGACGGCTGGCCAAAAGAGAAGGGACAAGAGCCGGCCGGAAAAAAGAAGAGGGAAGAAATACGAGCCCGCTCGCGCGACCAAGAACTAGACGGAAATTCGTTGGATAATGGACGGTTTTGACGCGCTCGCGTGTCTGCCCGTGGGCAAAAATGCCGTCTATCGCACACCTTTGCCTGCCGCCTCTAAGCTTACGCGCGATAATTTATTGTCCGATGTGGCTTGGTTGACGTGTTTGGAATTGTATCGTAAATGGCCAAGGTTATTTTGGGAAAAGATTTGGTTTGCCTGTGGGATATAGAAGAACATAGTATTAAATGTCGATTTTATTATAATTTCTTTTTAATGCTACCTTCAATTAAACATCATTATTTGAAGTACGTTTATGAATTCATAACACGAATAGTTTTCTTGTTTATACATTTTTTCGGCATTAAAATATATTTGTAAACAATAACCAAAAGCTTCTTAAAAGCAAAGTAAAACAATTTTGTTATTATTCGTAATTAACTCGCAAAAACTATATCATAAACTTTCAAAGTACACATAATTACTCAACTTTGAATTAATACATTGTAATACCATTACGGTAAATTACCACCAGGATTCAAATTTATAACTATAAATTTGAAATTTATCGCCACCTCCAAACTACGGAGAACTATATAGTCAACAGCGCATCTCAGCTTTAGATGCCGAAATAAATAAGCTAGTTTCTTTGGAATTAATTGCATGCCTGCACTTTTACGTTTCGAATAAACAACTTTCTTTCGAATTAATCGCATGGCTGTACTTTTCCATTTCGAATGCGGTACAAAAGTTCGCTGAAAAAAAAACTCAGCTCGGTTTCTCAACCACTCGTTTCTTCCTTCCATCAAGGATTTCATTGCTTCGCTACTTGTAAAAGCAAACCTACTGCTAAAGACGAAGCAGGAATCGAGGAAGGCTGAAGAATTAAATAAATAATTCTGTAGGTTTTTTTCGAATGGGTTTAATACACAATTATTATATTATATCGATAAAAAATATTAAAATTTTCAATTATTTACAATTAAAGCTTTACTTCTTTGTATAACACTTAACAACTTTTGCATAATTAACAGCCCACATTTCACAATAGTTTTATGACATAATTATTGTAGTAATTTACATTTATAGGCTTTTGATAACTGAGAGCGAGTTGTTCATAGGCAGCCGATAGTTTATCGATGCATTGGATCATTCAAATTCATGATTTATTTAATACCCAACGACGAATCTCGAAACAACTATTATTCATAAGTTATCAATTCCATTCCATGATTTTACAATACATGGCAGCGTTAGAAAGCTCAAATTTCATTTTCGTTCCCTTTATTTTAACCAACAACAATTTGAAGACTGACGAAAGAACATAACAAAACCTCGAACTCTACCTTATGCAATCAGTAATATTTTCCGATAATCCAACCCTTCTAAGCCACATCATTTCAAACAAAAGAACACCTCTCGTCCTCGGGGAAGTAGGAGCAAAGGTGCACAGCGTATCCCAAGCGAGGGTCCGTTTAACGGTAGCGTTAGCCCCACAGAACGCATGCGCGCCAGGAGAGAGCACACCGGTGGGGCTCTCTAGCGCGCCGCCGTGGGATGAGTCTTTTCGGGGGTAACGCTCGTTCGCGCGCGCGCGCGCGCGTGGGAAAGAGTCTGGCCGAGTCGGAGGGGAAGGGGGTGGTAGGGGGGGGAGGGAAAGGGCCAGAGGAGAGCGCGCGCGGCCGCGATATGTCCTGCCGGGCGATTCGCGCCTCAGTCGGCCGGCGAACTCGCGTGCCGAGCCTTCGTTTCCGGTGCGGTGCGGTGCCGCCTGCGTACGAGAGAGAGCCAGTAGCGCGCGCTGCAGTAGTGCTCGGCAGAGAGGCATTAGACCCTAGGCCTTGTCCCCACGGCGTTGCAGCGGAGAGCGCCGGTGTTCGTGCGCGGCTCTCCTCTCTCGTTCCTTCTTCAATCGCGTCGCGCGCGAGTCCGACCGCACGTTGACTTCGATCACTTGACTCGTCCGGCACTCTCTTTCACGTACACGCATACGTCCTTCTACGCTTCGATTTCGTCTCGGGACGAGCCGCCAGCGAATGCAGCCGACTACTGCTCGTTGGCAAAGTGCCCGCCAAATGGCTGCAGTCTCACCTTTTCACGATGAATGTTTGCACTTGAGACGAAGGTGTTGCCGATTATTTTTACGTTAACCTCGTTTTCTCGATTGCTCCGCCTGCTAATGGACGTGAGATTTTTTTCAGTGCGTTGTTTGCTTACCGTGCGATCAGCAATTTATCTGCCATGACTCGTCTGTCCAGTGCTATTCGATGATTCTCAAATGTTCGGTCTTCTTCGACAATGTGATATTCCAGAGAGGCCAGTTATTGTGCGACTATAAGCAGTGCTCGGGGGTGTTTAAACTAGTTCGTTGACAATGTTTTTATGAGGAATAATAAAAAAAAAAAACTTGCAAGTCGTTAGAACGTGCGTGAGTTGAAGGAGAAAAAAAGGAAACAGGTTGACATATCTTCCCTTTACAACATATCATGTCGAGATGACAAATGTACGTTCGCCTACTTCACTGCCACTCGAAACATATCAGCACCGACGCGCTTAGACGAAAGGGTTAACGAGAAACGAGCGAGAAGGAACGGCAGGGCAGACGAGACGGGAGTACGTGAGAAATCAAAACCGGCTAATTGTGAGAGAAGAAAGTGAAGTGCTCGTGTGTATAAAGGCGCAGGAGGCGGGCTCTTGAAAAAGGAGAATTTAAAAAAAAAAGGAAGAGGCGAAGCAAGAGATACGGTGTGGAGGACAGAAGGCTGAAGAGCCGAAAGAAGAAGAAGAAGAAGAAGGGGAGGAAGGGGCGCAGCTAGCGTTAATTAAAAAGTGCAAAGGAAAGAGGGAGAGAGAGAGAGAGAGTGGGCAGAAGAAGAGGAGAGCGGCCTTTGTAGTTGAGCCCTGACAGGTAAATATTTACGCCGTCGACGCTCCTCGCGCGATATACCAGTTAAGCCCATCGTCTCTCTCCTCGTACGCGTCAGACACACAGTTGTACGGCAAAAGGCTCCGGCTAGACCGGCGCGCTGCTCTACAGCGCCCAAAGAACCGCTGCACACCGCTGCGATTTAATACTTGAGCATGGCAACTGTATAAATCCAACGTCTTGTTTATTCTTGTTTCCTTCCTTTTTCTATCGTGTTTTATTTATTAATTCTTTCTTTATTTTTTTTTTGGGTCGACGTAATGGATTTAAGAGAGAGGCAGGTAGAGCATGTATACGCACGAGTTGAATGGCGATTAGCCGCCGGGACGTAAAAGATATTGGAAATTTAAAGTAGCTCGGAAGTTTTGTAAAAACAAAGTCTAAGTGCAGCGCGGCTCTCGGATAGATCCGAGAGTTTTTGAATTACAAATTTGAAAATTTCTGCAAAGAGCCTTTGAGGAAAAAGTCGATCTTTCGACCTTAAGCCGAGACGTTAAAATGGCTCTATTGGTTTTGAAATTAATAGTTAAAAATATTAAAGTTTTAATTACGAAACCGCAAGGCTATTTTACGATATCCTTTGGACAAAAATTGCTCGATCATAATTAACGGAGAAATAGTTCTCTCATTTTAGAAATTTAATTATGGCGTTAATATGTTCATTTTTACAATATTTTCAGTTTGAAATATTCAAATTAGCGAGAAATCAGGGGGGCGATGTGCTGTTTAAAATGAACAAGAATTTCTTAGAATACGCGAATATTAACACCACTAAAATATTTTAAACGGTGTTATAACCATTTCATCTTTAATTGCATTCTTCTCGTTATAACAATAAATACTGAAATATTTAAATATCTTTAAATATTAGAATACCGTTAATTATTACTTTTTTTTCTTATCACTTCGTTCACTAGTAATGCGGATAATTATTATATAATGACTTCTCTAATTTTTAAACCAGACTTGTCGAGTTTTTAATTCATCAAAAATTATAGAAAGAAAAAAACCTCATATTCTTACTGCAATTACGTACACGGTGACTTGACCGACTTTGATCGTATCAAAAACGCGAACTGCACTCTTATTATTTCACACGTCAACCTATTGCTTTAAAACTCTTTTTTAATAGTAAAAAGCCATGGCTTTAAATTTTTAACATTCACATATTGACTTTTTACTCTACTCCGTTCACATCAATCTGTAATTTTTTTTTTCGTTAAAAATTAATGGCGATTGAAAGGCCAATCAAAAATGTAACGCATTGCAGTTTTATTATTATTATCTTTTCAAAAATTGCATTGTATTATGAAAAACTTTAACATCAAACATTTAAAATGATTTTAAGTATTTACCTTTATTATAATATAAATACGCAAATAGTGAAAATGCGAAGACCGTAAAATGCAGTTCAATACAACGTTGGAAGCACCAAATAATAATATCGCGTAGCGTCATAAAAATATGAGGATGCAAAACATGTTTTAATAGACACTGAAGCAAGATGCATAAAAATAGTAGGCACACAAAAGCGATCGACTCGCATTCAACAACTTTTTCATTCCATAATTCACGCGCGAAAAAAAGAAAAGAAAAGTTCATTATAGCACATTCCCGATCATTGTCATTTATAACTCCACTAATCCAGTAAAAAGCTTGCCTCTACCATTTCCACGCCTAAAACAGCGGTATCATTTGCAGAAAACTTTCTCGCATATAAATCCCCCGATAAAATTTCACCCGAGCACAGGCGAGAGCCGTAAATTTTTTAGTACGAAAACTCTCAAAGACGAATAAAGGAGAAAGATAAAAGGAGGCACAGCGGAACACAGGAATCTTAACTCCTTCGCTGTACGCGTATAAGCGCGAGATCGCGGAAAAGTGCGCTTGTACACAGTCGATTAAGAGGCAAGTCGCGTACTTGTGTGGGACGCGTGCATGACTCCGTCGTTGCTCTCGATACCATGGCACATAAAAGAGTAAGAAAAAGCGACGTAAACAAAAGAAAGTGTGGCTTGCTTACGAGACTTTCCAGAGAAAGCAATGAACACCCTATTGTTTGCGAGACTGGTCTGACCGTATCCGGCCTGTTCTACTTAAAACTTCCAGCGCACTTCGGGGACGACTTTTCATTCATTCGCATGTGCATATTTATGGCTAAATTTGAATGGGAACATTTTTCTCGTTCTTCAAACTGCCTTAAAACACAGCAGGAAGGCGCGAGAGTAGAGTCGACAGAGACACGGGCTCGTAACGTCGTCTTGATCCATTCGCCGGTCCGTGTTTTATCGCGTCCCACTGCAGACGTTCCCTGCGCCGTCCTCTGAATGGGCTGGCTTCGACAGGGCGAAAGAGAGAAGAGCGGGGGAAGCGAAAGAGTGTGCAATCTCGGCACGTCTGGGGAGGTCGAGACAGCCAGCGGCAGCTCTGGCACTCGTCGTAACGATGACGCGATAGATAAGACGCCGGAGAGAGAGTGAGCCAGGCAGATTGCTCGCGGGTAGGTCGCTGCGGCTCTGCGTAATGAGGCTCATCCGCACAGCCGAGCTTATCGCGATTTACTCGGGGAGAGGGCTCCGGGATAGCCTTAGCTCCTTATAGTATATTTTTTCCCGGCTTGACGTCGATTGCCTAGGTGTCGCCGTAGAATCCATGCCCTCGGTCTTTGATCTTTTGGCTGAAGGGGCTCTATCTCTCGATAGCCGCCGAAGCGGGGACGGAGCACGGCTGGCGGCAGCTTGCGTGTTTCCTCGGAGAATACGCGAGAGCTTGGGAAAATATTGGCGTTTTATTAATTTTGAATTTATTGCGTCGCCTGCTTCTACCCCTTCCCCCCCCCCCCCCCGCTAGTGATATAATAACTACTGTAGCCTATCAAGAGCGATAAATCAATATTTTAGTAGATAATTTATATTGGAATATGTTGTGTGACCCAAATGTTTTTAATATACGATCATAAACATAAATTCAACGAAGCTTGCTCTACGTGCCCGTGTCTGTAATTAAAATAAATCTTAATAAAGATAAAGTTGTTACAGTTAATGTATTGCTCTTACCGGAAGTAAAAAAGATCATTTGTTACGAGCAATTTATGTAGAGATCAATGTCAGATATTACGATAATTTTTTTTATAATCCTTCCATAGTAAATATACACGACAAATGCGTAATGTTTCGCTGTGTTATTATCTTATTGTGATTTAAAAATCTTTATTACATTTAATGGTAAATTTTCCTCACGTAACATATTTTTGGCAGAATGTGCTTTACGGATATTATTAAATTTTGATATCGGAAAAACAAACGTGCGCGTGCCCATTATATTTACGAGAAAAAAAACAGTTTGCATTCGATATACTTAATTTCCAATTCATTGATTCTAAATTAATTTTGCTGACGTTTAAATTCATTTAACGTTCGTAAAAAAAATGGAGTCAAGCGTAAAAGCATTAATGAAATGCATCGCAATTCCAGTGAAATTGCCACGGCGACGGAAACGGATCTGTACACAAAGGCTGTCTTATGCATGCGAAGAGCGAGAGAGAGAAAGAGAGAGAGAGAGAGAGAGTGAGAGGGCGGTAGAGAGAGGAAGGGAGAGTTACGCATACGCGCAAAGCTCTGGCGCCGCGATAAGAAAGCCGCCACTGAGACACGAGGCAGGCTTCGAAAGCGGTGATTGAAGGAGGGGGGGGTGGAGGCGGAGGTAAAGCAAGTCCCGGAGGCTTCGTTACCCGATGGATAATTAATTACCGCCATTGACATTTAGTCTTCCGGCTCCCATCCTTGTGGACGCGTACGCCTATTCCCTTTCTCTGCAGCTCGTCGCCACAGACGGCGCGACGGGGGAGAAGACGGGGGGCTTTGTCTGGCGGAAGCCAAGGGGCTGCTCGGGGGAGCGCGACGAGTCGGAGAATGGTGCGTGGCCGGGGATCGGGCTCCTCGGCTTGCTCTTGGCCGCGTCTCTCTCTCTCTCTCTCTCTCGCCTACTCTCGGCTTCCTGGAGGCAGTTCGGAGAGATGCTAATAATTGGCTGATGATCGTCATTGTTCCAGTTCGCCAGCTGCGAGAGCTTATCGTTCTCTCTCCGCGCTTCGGATTGCCATAGCGCGATGATGTACAGGCAGATTAGCCCAGTCTTTGCTATATTTTTCTCTGCTTATCGGATTACGCGTTTCGTGTTCTAACGGATCAAATGGAAATATGAAAATTCCACCAGGAATTGAAGTATTCGATCGTGAATTAATGAGAATTATTTTATTTTGCTTTTTCGTAGCTTTTTTTTTTGTAGTTGAAAATAAACGCTGCGCTTATAAAAGAAATTGTATAAAATAAAAGCCGAGCTCCGCTGAGAAATGTTCAAATATAGGGTGTCGTATTCACCATGTGCGCCGACTACTACGCGCAGTTGGTGTACAAAATGTTTTTGTGGCCTCGCTAGTATGAAAAACTCTATTGCAGAATGCTCTCTCCCCGCGTGTGAAATAAATTACATTTGTATAAAAAAAATATATATCGCATGCGAAAGATACACGTAAATATTTCTCAAAACAGCTTTTTCGCCAATACAGTTAATAGATGTCATTGAGAAGGAATAAAAAAAAGCAAATATTTTGTAATGCCGAAAAATAATTTTATAAAAATTTTTAATTTTATTTATTTTTCTAGTTATCTTTTAATCGAATATTTTAATCAATAAACATTATATTAAACATTAAACGTATTTAGCAAAGCATATGTTTTTCGTTATTTTTGTTCGGGTAAATAATAATCAGATTTAAAAGTGAAACAGAAAACGTAGAATCTAAAAAGCTTTTGTAAAACATGTTATGTTTTATGTAAGCAATATTAAAAAAGTTGTCTGACCAACTTAATAACGTTTAAAACTTTTTCAACTTTAATTGACAAAACCATTTCATTAAACTGAAAAAATCTGCATTTTAATCATTTAAAAAATATTTGAACGGCAGTACACGTACCGTTGTAAACGATACAAGTGCACACGGAAATGTTTTGAGTCGCCTATATTTTCAAAGTACGAAAAAGTCTGTTCTCAATTCGACGACATAGCAAGGATAACAAATATTTCTTTTGACAATTTTTATTTCTCTTTTTATGCACCACTTGTAGTATACCTTTCATGTTTTCTTTTATTCCAATCGCAGAATGTTGATTTTGTGCATTTGAAGTATTCATACCGTCAAATTACATACAAAAAATGAAAGTGCTTATATAAATATTTCATAAATATTAGTCAAGGTAAACTATTTTTTATGAACTTTTAACATAATTCGAAACATTAATAAAACAATAAAAAATGTCAAAAGTAAAGTACTTCTTTTATTGTCTACCAGTTACGCCTTACAAAGAATCTTACAAAACGAGATGTTAAATCTTACATTATCAAAGAAAAAAATCAGTTGCCAGTCAGCAAAGCGTAGGGAAGTATGACTAATAACTAGCAGAAGTAAAGTCACGGAAAAGAGGAAGAGCTGGTCCGGTAGGGCGGAAAGGGGGGGGGGGGAAGGTCGGAGGAGGCAAGCGTGCAAACGGGATGCGGTGAAAACTGTAATTTTATTAGAAATAAAGCAAGAGGGAGAACGTCCCATTTCCGAGTCCAAGACAGGAAGAATCCTTGGTCGCGAGTCAGAGCTGATCATAAAGTTGGACAGTCGTTGGAGAATTTAATTAGCCGCCGTCGTCGTGTAACTTTCGTGAGCAATTTCATTTCGCGACTCGAGTGCCGCCCGAGAGCCGCCAGTCACTTCTTTCCTTTGCTCCTCGTTTCCCCCCCCCCTTCGGTTCTCCGGTTCTTCTCCGCTGTTATATACCCCCTTACGACCTTCTCTCGATTCGTCTCGCTTCTGGCCTCCCTCTTGCCATCCTTTTCTTTTTCGAACTCTTTTCGCACTCAAACGATCTTCGTTAAATTCATATATTTTTTTTTTCACGGGGCTTCGCTTTTCAACGGCAGATGATAAAATTCCGCTACGTTCAGCGAGTGGCAACGATTTTTCTTTTTTAATAGCCACTTTACGGCTCGCGCTTCAATAGCAAAATTGACCTCGTTTATAGAGAAAAAGAGAGGTAGAAAGAAAAAAAATTTTTTTTTTCTACGCGACTGAAAATTATTCCGTGCGCTTTTTTTCGAAGTCAACGAAATTATGCCGCGAAACTTGCGTTTCTTTTTTGTAGTTGATAATTTGCATCGGAAAACATCAGTATTCATCTCGCGGGCAAAAGGGAAAGAAAATTACATACACCGCGCGCATTATAGCCAAGTCGGGAGCTTCCAGAATTTCCAAGGATCTTAAAAGAGCTTTCACCGGAAGCAGAGATCGTTTAAAAACCAAGCGGAGTAATGCGCCATCATATCTTACGTATCTCGATTTCCTCGTTTCAGCAAAGTGGCGCTCGCTCAGCTCTCTCGCCGCGGCTTATATTTCTGCGAAACAGTTTCGGGATAGATCGAACAATGTGCTCAGCCACTTTGTGTATCGGGCTTTTTCGGAAAAGGCTTTCATTGCGATTTTGCCCTCCTTTCGCCGAGCGCACAAAGCGAACACACATCTACAATGCCCTCTCTCTCTCTCTGCGTTTCACCCAAAGACCTTTCTCTCGAAATTACACTCGCACCCATTGGACGGCCCTCCCTGCTCCAAGCATTCGGGCAAACAGAGGCGCAAGCCGATACATAAATACACTCGGACCGGCCTATCTTTTCCTGCCACTTCCTTTTCCGCCGCGCATTTGTCTATTACCGTAGCTTGGCCCTCTCCCTTGCCTTCGCGAACCTCGGTCAGCCCATCATCCAGGGCTTTATCTCTCCCTCGTACTTCCAGGCTAGAAAGCTCTGGTGTTCCGACCGAAACTCTACTGCTGCTACTAGTACAAGTCAGCCGCATGGTCAAACACAGTAGGGCCGATGATCCCTATTATTGTCCAGTGGCGCGAGCTCACCCCATTGCACGAGAGCCAACTCCTTGACTACCTCTCTTCCGACAACATTTTCACGTCCCACTCTACACGCACATACAAACTTTTGACGGCAATTTTCCGCTTCGAGCACGTTGCATACGGCCAAAGCCTCGAGACTCGTCCTCCCTCTCTTATTCTCCTCAAGACGTCTTATCCCCTTTTTACGCTCTTTGCGTAGCTCTCTCGTATACCCACGGCCCGTAATCATATGAAAAGGTTCATTCAACGAAAGCGAAGACGTCTTTCTCAGTCTACGTTTTTCGTCTACGCTACTTCTTTTTTTGCAGTCTCGCGACTACGAAAGGCTAGCTTAGAATTAAGTGTCTTTCTTTAGATTCAAAAATATCTTTACTTTGATCATTTTCACAAAAGGTGTGTATCAGTTTCAATATTTATTTAAAAAAACGACCCTGTACGGCAGCTTCGTTTTTTACCTTTTCGCTATACTTATTGTTGATTCAATTTTAGTTTAAAAAAAGCTCATTTTCCAGCAGGAAATGCATTTGCTATTGTATTGTTTTGTAACAAAAAGACGCATAGGCACTGTATAGCGTGAAATTCAATTTCTTAGTTAATAGGTACTAAAAAAAGTTTATTTTATTGACGGCACTTTACAGCGTTCAATAAAAATAAAAGCGTAATTTATCGCGCAAGCTTATCGGATACCCCAGAAGCACAACACTGAAAAAAAGTAGCTCTGGCTCATTTTTAAAACATTTCTTTCTCGATACAAATTAATTATTATTTTAATTCGACTAAGATTTAAGAAATTTTAAAAAAATAAATATTACAATTGATATACAGAAATAGTTTCAGCTGATCTAAGATTTAAAAAAAAATCCTCAAATACAAAATGCAACGAGAAAATGTCTGATTTTACGACTTTTTTCTCCGAAACTTTTGTGGTTTTCATGTGGAAAGAGCTATGTACTAAAGGGAGTTGAAAGGCGAGAATGCAAATTCAATAATAAAGAAAAAGAAAAGTTGCTAAAAAGAAGGTACTGAAAAGTTTGTAAAAGAGATATAAACGCTTATTTGCAAGGAATGAAGGGATAAAAGACCAGAAGAAATAGTACGAAAAAAGATTAGATCGTCAAAAGAGAGAAAGAGAGAGAAGTAAACGTGATGAAAGAACAATGTTTAAGTAGGTGTTTGTAAAACTCCATATTTAACAAATTTTTTATTGAATAAATTAAATGATTTTTTTTCCTTTCTGATTTCTTTACAATAAGCAATTTCAAAAAACAAGAATAAATTAAAATCCCTTTTCTTTAGCCGGGGCTCGAATGCGGCATTAAGTAACCATTACAAATATTTAAAATTTGAGTAAAGAACAAATAAATAAATGAAACAGATGAATTAATGAGTAAGGGGAAAAGGAAAACATCGTACTTTCTATATATAAAGCCAATGCAAAAGGAAAGTGTAAGGAATATTTTTAAGATTCAAGTCTTATTTTCCTTTTCTTTTACGTTTTTTTGAAGAACCTCCAGAGGGATTAAAGAGCTCTAAAGATGTAAATTGAAGGAAAGGCTTCTCCTTGCTTTTTATCTTCGAGACGTGCAAAATTGCACCGCTCGAAGGGGGCAGACAAAAAATTAGCTGGCTATTATTTTTTTAGCGCGAGGCAACGTCTTGCTCTTCAGAGCTGAATTAATAAAAGCTTATCTTTATAAAACTCTGCGGTCGTCTTTTAACCTGTATAAAGCCTTTTTTTACTGTAAATTTCGTTTTTCGATAAATTTAAATTTATTTTAAATATTAACACTTTACTTTTTCGAGCTCGTATTTATCATAAATAAAAAAGTTTGCATTTTTTCGTTTCCTGCGCATAGATTTTATCTGCATCAGTTTTTAGCTTGAAAAATGAAAGTTGGGGCAGTGTGCACATTTATGAAACAGCTGTCAAATAACAATGAAATGCCACCGTGCGCAACCTCAACGCAAATAACTTCCTTTTACCATTCTAGGTAACTGATAAAGTGCAAAATAGAAAATACAAGAGTTGGCTAATGTGTCTTTTATCTTGCATTATACAATCCTTTCGGCGCAAAATAGTTGGAAAAAACGCGACCAATCTTGGTAAAACTCACGGTCTAACTGGCTTCATTATGGTTGAACGCATCTAGCACTATCTGCCTCTCCCTCTCGTAGCCGAGCTCTCGTATCGCAATTGCGCGGACTAAAGCGCTTACGTCGATTCGCATTACAATCATTAGGTGAGATATATACGGTCGTGCTGGCGCAAATGCTTTGCCGAGGTGTACGTATGTGCCGTTGCACGGTTCAGGGAAATTTTATTGTTATGTGCTGACGCCGTACAAATACGAGGTCGAAGTGAAAGAAACTAATGCCGGATATGTGTGTACGTGTACTTATATCTCTGCTAGAGAGTACCTTTTTTCTGCTTACCGGCTTTATAACAATGATGAAAAATTCATCTTTTTTAACCAACATTTTGATTTATTTATTTCATTAAATATTCAAGTAGTCTATCATGCGGCTGTTTCAAAATTAGTATTAATTCAATAAAACTTATTTTTCACATTAGCGGTAATTAAAATTGGTTGCGAATAAAAATAATTAAATTATGAATAAAATAAGGTTCGTGCTCTCTCTCTCTCTTCGTTTCCTGTTTGCCTAATTGATTTTAAAATATCCGCTTGGATATTGATCAACTTGAGAATTTAATTTTATGATAACTGTAATTTGAATACACTTTAAATGAGAACAGTATGAAAAAGTTTAAGAGAGCAGAATACCGTGCTCCTTCTTTTTTTCGCGCGCATTCTCACTGTCTCTTTTGCGCAAGGTAAAATTTTCGCTATTTTTACTCTCGCGCATATTACATTACCAAGCCATTTTTCACAAAGTTTTCAACTTGCTCGCGTGAAAAAACTTTCTACGCCCGCTTCGATTAAGGTAAATTTTTTTTGCGCGCTCGCTAATTAATTTTCTAGCGACTTTGGCTGCATAACATACTTGCTGACAAATAATTTATTCTCCTGTAGTAATACTAAAAAATAAAAAATAAAGGATAAAATGGAAAATTTCTTTTCGATGATTACAAGTACAATTCTCTTTCACTATATCTTGAAGTCGTGCGTAATCCGTAAAATATGATAGCTCCTCTGGTCGTATTTCATAAAAAAACTTTTATTTCTTTTTCAAAAAAAACTTTTAGAATTCCTGACACTCCACTCGCGAAAGCTCCGTCCCTTCAGATAATATAACTTTCGTCCACGTTGCGTTCATATGGAGAAGCTTCTTTGAATAAAATATTTTACACTGCGTTCTTGGCGCGCCTTAAGCTCGCCATCGCGTTATGCTGCTTTAGAAAAACATCTTTGAATGCAGAAAGTCAAGGATATCTTAGAAAAAGAACTTTTTTAATGTTGCACACTAGTTTCTTCGTTATTTGTTGATCTTAATTTTGTTCTACATTTCTAATTCGAACAATTTTCATCATAATTTATTACATAAGATAAAAACTTTGAATTTTAATGTACTAAATTTACCTTTATTTTTGTTACAGGTGAGTTGCTGAAAACCATTGTACAGTTGAATCTCTAGTAGTAAGTACGACTGTTTCATTCATAAAAACAAATTATTCTCCATCAAAAGAAAATCTAGTAGTTAACTATACTAAACCCAAACGAAAAAGGAACAATCGTTGATCTTAACTATTTTCAAAACGCCTATCGCGCGCGCACGAGCAAAGAAGTCAAAACTATGACTCCGTGACGAACAAGCGAGCGCTGCAGGATCGAGGATAGTAGTCAGCTAGTTTCTCAGCCATACGTTGAAAATTTCGATATCCCATTTAAAGAGTGTCAATCACGGCACCTCGTTACTGCTAAGGGTGGGGGTGGGTCGGCCAATGAAAACGTCAGAGCCCACATGTCCGCCAACTCGCGTATGTGCTTTCGGGGTTGAAGCGCAAACTTCTGCCGCCCTTTAATACTTCGCGTCTCTCCCTCCCTTCGTATAACCTCTAGGCTCTCAATTCCATTCAGCGTGATAGACGGGCACGCGCTCACTGATGAAGACTTAATAACTACATTCCCTCGGCTCGCGGTAATGGCTCGAGTTTCCTTCTTCGAGCGTAGCGGCAAGGAGGTGGGCCACTCCTACACGGAGAGAAAAAACCAAGAAAAATTACCGATGCGCCACGGTAAAAGTGGACTAATCGTAAACAAACCAAAAATTTGTAGATAAAATCATAAAT
>JAPYYQ010001577.1:0-37358 GCA_030522585.1 Anagyrus pseudococci
CAACTCGTGTGAGTTGTCACCCTCGCTTCGCTCGGGCGACAAACCTCACACTCGTCGTGAATCATTTTTCACACACTTGTATCGAAATGTACTATTAATACCCTCCAGGCTAGCACGAGTTTCTTTTTTTTTCGCGCTGTACGTATACGGTACGCGTATACTCGCGATAAAAAGCTCTAGTATTATAGTAGTGGAGCTTTCGAATAATAAATCGGAGACTCATTTTGCGCCTCGTTTTTTTTCTATACTAAAAAAACAGAATGAAAAAAAAAAGGAGAGCAATAACGAGATAGAACAGTGGGCGGTAGGCGAGAACTGCGCGGCCTGGAAAAAGCAATTAAAGATATGTATATTCGAAAGAGAAGCTTGCCTAGGCGTCGCTCTATCAAACGTTCCAGCCGCTGCTGAGCTTTTGTCCGGCAGCGCGAGGCAATTGGCCCCTTTTCACGTATCTCCCCTCCCCGCGCAATCGCTGCTATATATTTTCGAAGGACCCAAATAAAAAAGAGCCTCCGACACCCGCTGTGGCGCGCTCCCCGAGTCGCCAGAGATAAAATGGACCATAGAGTATAGAAAGACCGTGCGGTGACTCGCGCGCGGTTTCCGTCCAAATGCCACGTAGTTTCGCCAATTCCTCTCTCTCTCTCTCTCTACCCCTCCTTTTTTTTGTTCGCCAACCGAACCGCGTACGTGGAAAATAAAAGGACAGAGGCGTAAAAACCGGTTAAAATTGTAAAACGCCGCCTGAGAGCTGACGGGCTACGCTAGGATAGGAGGGGGAGGGACGAATGGGGGTGGCGAGGGCAAAAAGGTAGCTAGCCGCAAGGAAAAAGGCTGACGCGCGCGAAAAAAAATCCAGACCACCGAGATAGAGAATATGCGCCAGGGAGAGGGGGGTGAAGGGGTTGAGGAATTCTCTGCGGCAGATCTGAAAAAAAAGAACGATGGTGGCGGGAGGCCGAGACGCGCACCTGCGCGTTTATACGTATATATCGACGGCCAATCGCCAAGATAATAGCACACACGCGGCTGTTCGTTCGCTCTTACTTTCCGTCTCTCTCTCTCTTTTTCTCTCTATACTCGGCTCTGACGCAATTCCGGAAGGTCACAGGGCCGTAGGCGCACCGGGCTTTCCAATCGACTGCGCTCCAACTCCGGCCTCTACAGCTTGCCCCCCCCCCCCCCCCCCACACTTTGCATTTCGCTATATAGCCATTCGCGGACCACGCGATTCCAGTTCCGTATATGCATGAGACTCCCCTATCGCGATAATGCATTCGGATAAATTTATGTTTATCGTATAGCTTCGATTTAAATACATTTTACCGTTACACGTGGTAAAAATAAAATTAAACCGTGTACGTGTATTTTGAGGAAAAAAAAATAAGAAAAAAAGCACCGCAGCTTTTGCTAACTTTATGAAAAAGGGGAGGCCCAGACTGTGCGCGGCGTAGAAAAATCCGGAAAATTCCAAGAGACCAAAGTATAATAGCGTCATCGGTCTTGGCCCGGAAAATTCTCGCGGATTACGTTTACCAAGAGCGAGTATAGGGCAGCAGCTTTCTGCCCAGCAGCAGCAGCAGCTGTGCCCACTATACGAGCCTTTCCTCCGGCGCTATTTCAAGCTCCCTCTCTCTCTCTTTCGCAATCGAGACTTTTCTCCCAAGCCCTTAGCGCATTCCGTACTCGTACCTTTTCCTCATCCTCCTCCTCATCCCGCAAGCTCTCCGTCGTGAATGCGCGATCGCACAAGTGAGAAATTTCCGCGGCACACGTGCGCCCTACGGTAAAGGAGAGAGGAAACTCGCACACCACCGTGCAATCACGAACGCACCGCACAATTTTATTCTTTTTTTTTTTTTTTTTTTTTTTTTTTTATTTTTTTTTTAAAATTTTTTTAATATTTTGGGTTGTTTTTTTTAAACTCTTGTTTTTTGTAATTTGTTACGCCTTTAGAATACACCAGAACCCATACATCACGCAGCCCAGAGAGTTTCAGTATACAGGTCGGGGTCAGACCCGCGAACGAGGCTTTATCAAAATACACGAGAAATGCTAAACTTATATTCACGGCCATTCTCGCGGAATACCGTGACAGATCTGGATAGTGACGCTGCGCGTTAATAGAAACAGATCAGCCCTCTTCAGAATTGACAATTTCCGAAAAATGGCAGCCGGCTGAAAATAGAGCCAGGCTAACGCCGAGACACTTGCAGGGAGTTTCGCGGTTGGGCAAAAAGTTCTCGCGTGCAGTAGCCGGATAAAAATCCAGAGTACAAGCAAGTGCAAAAGAGAGAGAGAGAACAAGGACCTTTTAAGTAAAGCTGCCGCTCGAGGAGGCGAAACGCCGGCGCTCGATTCCCTCGGGAGATTTGCTGGGCTTCTAGAGAGAGAAGCAAGAATTCCACGGAGTAGTCCGTGGAGAGTAGCCTATAGCGGGCGAGGGCGCTTTATTTGGACAGTGATTTAAAGCGAAAGCTCCGGGAATTTGACGTAGCCGTCAGTTTTCCTTACCGTACGGATGCGCGAGCTTCATGGCTCGGAGCGGAGATAAGTTGGGGGAGGGGGTGGTATGGGAGAGGAACACGCGGGACTGTGTATGTATAGCGAGCGATTCGTACAATTGCAGACGAGCTTTTCAAGGGCTTTTGGATGGAAATGTTGAATGATTGATATGGAATGATATAGTGCGAGTAATGCGCGTGTGTACGGTGAAGCTGTGGTGAACAGAAGTCGATCAATGCGACAATAAGAATGTCGTCGATAGGGTTTTGTGTTGACGCTGTAAATTTATAGGAGTGTACGTATATCGCTTGTTTGGTAGTTTTCGTACAAAGTTAATACAGAGAAACAAAATTTTGATAAATCAGGGACCACGTGAGAGTAAGGGTATCGATGAAGAATGTCGATCACGAATTCCAGGGACACACCTGTGGAACGTCCAAACCCTATAGCCTAACCAATCCTCTCCGTCTTTCAGACGAGCTGAGACAGTCGAACGATCAAGCCTGAATCAATTGAAGAATGAAAAAAAAGCACACCATTCCATCCCCTCCATATGCGCTGAGCAGTGTGGCTCTCCAGTGTTTTTGTCCAGGTGCTCTCTCTCTACCAGTCATCTCGCTCTCTTTCTCGATCCGAGCAGGAACGCGGATGACTCTATTTCCCCTCGGAACTCGTACGCCCATAAGTCGAGGAGGTATGTAAGCTCGAGAGCCTGCCATGTCAGTAGCGGAGGAAGATCGACGTTTACGCTCTTTTTTGCGACGTGTTCCGACGCACGTGCGTTCTCCCCCCCCCCTTCCTTCATTTTTTTGTTTGTACTATACGGCTTTTAATGACCGCAAGCGACTCTATCGCTCGTTGTACACACTCGTCGATTCTTATTTTTAGCTTCGGGTTAACTTATTCGCGCCTTTTTTTCTGTGATCCTCGTGTTCTAAAGAGAGAAGATTCTTCTTTTCTTATTCGGGAGAGATGTATGTTTCGAGCTTCTTGTTATCGATGATTGAGTCGATAACAATCGCACGAAAGCAAAAATCAATGAATTGTAATTTACTAGGGGTTACAGTAATGCTCGTTACGCGTTAATTGCTCGGTTAAAAATGTAGAATCGCTAACTCCTCAATAACAAGAAAATCTCGTAGGTTAATTTAAAGTCGGAAAGGTAGAGGGAGCAAACTACGTTAAAGCTTGCAATCACTTTGAAAAATAATTTACAGTCAATTTTACGAGGGAGCCCTAAAGTAAAATACACCTCTCGGAGAGAGAGAGCAACGTTGTCTCAAAGCCAAGCAACGGCTCGAGATTGTTATCCTCCAGCCTTACAGCAACGAGAATAAGAGAGAGGGAAGACCGCAAAGTCGTGCAACGGCTGCCGATAAAGCAAGGCCAGCCTCGCAAAACAATCAATTATCGAGAAAAGTTCAAGGGAGAGAGTAGGGGGCGCAAGAGTCTCTCGAGCTTAGCAAGCCAATTCTTACGATCGGCTTTGCTCGCGGCGGCGCCAAAGTTCCAAGCGAAACGCAAGGCCATTAGCCTCGGCCGCTCTCTCTCTCTCTCGCGAAGAATTGATTCGCGTATACACTCTACTTCGTTCGATTGCCCCGGTGAATATAGAAATGGACGAAGAGGAGGAGAAAAACAACGCTGGAGGTATCGGACTTGACAAGGTCGTTGTGAGACCAAAGTGATGCGACACGGGATGATTTCCAATGTGTACGTCAATGTAGTTAAATGTGATTGTAGGTGAGTATTAAGGTGCGCATAGGGAATACACGCATGTAAAACGAACGTCAATAGCGCCTTATTTGTCATTCTTCGCCATCACTTTTGCAACAGAGTTGTATGGAACGTGTTTTATCCTACCCAACTTAGAAGTTCAGAAATCTGGGTTACTGACATTCGCTCCCAACAAAGAGTCCACTGTTCCTACCTGCAAACATCTATATAATGACTGTATTTTTCCTCCAGCGAAGACACGTGACTGTGCTCGCCTTTATCCTCCCAGGCGCGTATATAAATAGCACCCATTGTCAGAACAACAAAACCTGGAACTCGGCAAATACATCATTCGCTTGGCGCGTTCGAGCAGAAATCAAAACGCTATAAAAATCATACATCATCAATCGCGCCAATAGAACACTTTACACTTTGAGCATTAGCAGACACATCCCAATCCCACGAGCATAACGAGCCATCCTGCGATAGGTGTACACAACGAAAAATTGGGGCAACCGTCTGGAAAGGAACAAAGGACCAATTAAAGGCTAGCACGGAGGTTGCGGACAAAGCGGCTGCGCGCGCGTCCGCGGCACAGTCCATTTAACGCTCGGTTCGGCCCGACTCTCGTTTACGAGTCCCTGGCGTTACACTAGTATACACATCCGAAGCAAGTGCGCTATGCAGGGGAGAGGCACTCCTTCCAAGTGTACAGCGCGCAAGCTAACAGCTGACTATAAAATTCATCAGTGTCGCCGAGGCAACGGCTCGTATCCCCGCGCGTCGCTTTACCTTGGAAGCCAACTCTCTCCCGGCATCAGTGGTGCATCCACGCGTGATACGCCCCCCCCCCCGCTGCAACGATGGCCAATCATACAATGTTGCAGGGGCTAAAAGTGAAACCAACGACTCGAGAGCGTAATTAGCCGAACGCCACTCTCTGACGCTGAGGCTCTGCGGGCTGCTCTGGCATGGAAATGAATTACCTCGGCGAGCTATCGACCGAATTAACGCGGATTCTATATGTTGTATGGTCGGCCGAGGTTATAGCTCTCTCTCTCTCTCTCTCTCTCTCTCTCTCTCTCGACTTAAAATTAACAAGATTTGAAATACCATGAAAAAGACCGTGTAAAAGGTTGTATAGTACGAACGTTAAACTCGATATACAAGAACGAACAAGCTCTCAAATCAGGACGCATATTCGGAAGAGAGAGTTGAATATCTTCGATGTATAATTCAAGTCCGCACCGCACGAATCCCATCGAATTTATCTCGAAAGAGAGAGAGAGAGCACACTCATAGCGTCGGCCCTTACTACGATAATTACCGGAGCGCAGAGTCCACTCCAAGCCCGTAAGCTTCGCCACTCGCGCTCGCATTTGCAAACGCGCGCGTGCATTTATGAATACGATGAGGCTGGGAGAGAGAGAGAGAGCACATCGAGATACGAGAGAGCGTATAAGAGCAGACCAAGGGAGAGAAGAGGAGAAAGAGAATCACATCGGCGGTAGGTGCCAAACGATCCAGCCGGTGTAATTAACGCTAAAGCGAGAGCCAACAGCCAGAGAGATCGAAGCCTCCGTTGCCCCGTGCGCTGGATGCATATATATATATATACGAAATGAGAGAGAGAGAGGGCGAAGCCAAGCTCTGGCTGGCGAGAAAACAGCCGACGAGCAACGAGAAACGCGCTAACGGCCGAACAAACAGCCCGGCCGGTAGCCAGTTGGCGCTAAATACCACTGGCAGAACGAGAGAGAGGAAAGCCGGGGCTTGAGGACTCGTGGCTTTTGGCCGAGGGTAATTAGACGGCTCGTTGTGCACTTTGAGACTTTGAATTTTGGCGCCACGAGTGTTACCCTAGACTCTCGTTTGCTATATATCTATACCCTGCCCCCCGGCTCTGTGTACAGCTCGCTCAGGATGGAGCTTTTTGGCTGCTGCATCGCTCTGAGGGGTGGAGGGAAGAGCGCGATGTATGGGGTTGGACCGGGAGAATAGTGCGGGGCACACGTGTATTTTTGCCGGGGGAACAACGATTAGCCCGTTGTCTCGAGAGCCGGCTCCATCCCTCGGCTCTTCCTACTCGCTTTTGCTGGATGTAAATGGCTCCACCGTTCGTTAAGTCCCTACTAAATGTTATACTTTTTCTCTGTTTCTTCTTTCTTGTCGGATCTACTTCGCAACATAAAGATGCGTAATAAAGATACGCGCAAAAAATTGCGCTGGCTTGGAGGAAGCTTTTTTTTCGCATAAAAGTCGGTGCGAATAACGTGTGCTGTATATAGGGTGTTTTGAAGATAGGAATATCAATGAATTGAGTTGAAAATATGCTCATTAAAAAACAAACCATTGTCAGAAAATTCTAATTAGTCAGCTAAAGAAAATATTAAAACGGACCAAAAAGTTTTCTTCAAACTTTCACCACAACTGTTTTAACAATCGCATAATTTTAAGTTCAATTCCATTATTACCTGAACACACATATCGCACATTAACCAGTCAAGCAAAAACAAAAGAACAAAAGAGCTCGCCACAAGACACAGTAGGTTATTAATCAATATAGAAAAGCAAACACGTCGTAACCGTTGATACACAGGGTGTACGTATAACACTAGAGACAAAAGCTCGGCAATAAATCCATTTCCAGGCTTCCCAAGGCACAGGGTGGGAGAATCGTTCCATAGAGAAGGCTAGGGTGAGGCGAAAAATTCCTCGGCGCACCGAGAGTCCAAGCTTCTGCGCGCTTTACAATACGACTGCAACCTATACGGGGAAGCTCTCTTGTCACGCGGGGGCAGCGTGTATTATGACTGGGGCCCGATGAGTTCGAACTCCCGAAGAATCCGGATCCCGCTCGCGAAAGAGCCAAGGAAGTGTTGGAAGGGGGGGATGGGAGTATAAGGAGGAGTATGCCAGGCATTCGGTATGGTATACTCTCAGCGCTGGAGCGGCTGCGACAATGGGAAGCGGGAAATCCGAGGTAAGTGGCACCGCGACGGAATTCAGCGCGCAATACCTCGGGGGAGAAGAAGCGTGGCTAAGAGAGAGAGAGAGAGGAGCCTGCGTTTAATATGCAAGGACCAAAAAGCCCCTCTCTACCCCCAGCCCGCCTGTTCGTTCCGTTTCCCGACCCCTGCGGCTGCCTAATATATGCGATTGCGGTTCCACGTTTCGACTATTGTTCCCTCACAATGAGTCGTTCTCCGAGTGAGAGAGAAAGCCCGGGCCAGCCTACACCGTCTCTCTCTCTCTCTCTCTCCCCTCCACGGACTTCCGGATTGTCCTGCCGCGGATAAAAGGGACATATCGATCGATCCTCCTCGTGCGCCTGTCTAGCCAAGTCTCGCCGAGACAATCCGCAGCATCTGATTAGCAGCGAGTCGTACCAGAGCTATCCAAGATATTTTTCAGGCTGAACGTGGAGCTCCGGTGTGTGTTATCAAGCCAGCTCCCCCCCCCCTCTAGGAGAGATTTATAAGCCCTGGAATTCGAATGCGGAGGAGGGAGGAGACTGTTTTGATTTTCGAGACTGGCTGCCCCTACCCCGCTCTAGAGAGAGGCTGTAATTCAAGCGCGTTTGCTTATACCGATTCCCCCCCCCCCCTGTGCAGTTTTAGAATTACGAGCGTGTTGTGATAGCAGAAGAGAGAGAGAGAGAGAGAGAGAGAGAGAGAGAGAGAGAGTGCAGCTCGGTTATTCCGGTTGCGGCCGCGAAGAACTTCGTTTTCCAAAGTATCGCTCGGTTACATTATTTATGGGCGCGATTAAGCTACCCGGCCTCGGCAATAACCGAACGCGAACTTTCGGGGCCGAACGCGCGCCCGGCCTGGTATACACGCAAGAGCGACCGAAGAAACTGCAATAACCAGAGCAAGGCGTATTCGAACTGCTCTCTCTCTCTCGCAGACCTAGCTGTATATAGAAGGGATAGCTGGCAAATTGTTCATTTTTTAGCGTTTAAACGAGAGAGTACTTGCTGTGGGGGGGGGGGGGAGAGGGAAACTTTAGTGGAAAGTTTCCGCAATTCAATCGTTTACATCGATGGCCTCGTAGCTAACGGTTAGTAATGACTAGCGCGGAAAGTATAACACGGAGTCAAGAGGGACGGAATCAACTTTCATCAGAGGGTGGAATGGTGGAGATTGTAGGAGCAAATTGTCGAAAGATTCTCTGCGCGCAGATGTGCCAGAGCCAAGATGGAGCCGATGGGGCTATGGTTCATCTATTTGGATTCGGCAAACCCGGCCAGCAAACTACTGTGCGGAGGGGGAGCTAGAGTCGAGCGGCGACAACGGGAGGAAATTCGAAAACTTTGCCGCACTCCGTAGAAGAGAGAGAGAGGTGGATAGTTCGAAGGCGACGGGAAAGAGAGCTTGGAATAACAGCCGGAGTCGTAGCGCCGATTTGCCAAGGGATGAAAGCTTTGGTATTCCGGGGAACTAATCTTGCCTCGTTACCCTCACCGGATTCTCGTCGCGCTGACGTTGAAAATGATCTTGCGAACCGGGGACTATCCCGATGATTGCCGATCGGCAACTTGAGCTGCTGAGAATGGGAGTATGCTGCAGGTGAGAGAAACTGATTGGGAACGATCCTTTTTCGTTTGCTTCGATCGATGTCTCGATATACCGATAAGGTCGATGAAGTTTAGGGTTTCAGGTTAGGTAATTGTTAAGTGCATTTGTTTATTACTTTGGTGATCAGTGACGTGGTTCGTTTTTCATTTTTTTTTCCACAGTTACGAGAGAAGTGTAACGCGGAGGGAAAAAAGAGCAAAACGAAGAAAAACAGAGACTCGGCGCCGAACGAGAGGAGATATCGCAAAGCTACTGGGGGAAAAAAAGAGGTGAGTGGTGGCGTAAATAAGCTTAATCTCGCTGAGTGAAATCGCTGCCAAATGTAATGCGCTTCTCCCAGTCTCCGACAGCTACAGCATTTTTCTCCGGCTGGACTGGGCTCGGTTTTTAGATCGGTTGGATTATAGCAGCGTCACTGCCCCTCCCATCTTCTTTTGGCCGAAAAACACCAAAAGGGAGGCCGAGGTAGGGGAAGAAATATAATTCGAAAAAATGCCGGTGGAATATTTGATTCTGTGAGAAGAGAAGTTGTTTGAGATACTGGAATGATATTAGGTGTAGTGTACCAAAATGTTCAAAAAATGTAATTGCAAGCTCGTATAAAAAATCTCTCAATAAAATTGAAAGTTCCCTATAGAATTTCGAGTTTTCTCAAAAATTTCAACATATCGCGTGATAAGTTTACGTTTTCCGCGAAGCAAAATAAAAAGTTGTTAATACGCGCAAATAGAAAACCTAATTTTTATTTACAAAAGTCTCCTTTAATTAAGAACTTGCCCGAGAATTGCCCAGTCGGTTGAAAAGTTTAGAAAACTACAGGAAGAGGAAGAGAAGGCGAATAATAAGTTGGATAGCACTTCTGAAGCGATGAAAGTGAGAATGGAAAGGATTTAATTCTCGTTACTCTAGTTTAGATTAAAAAAAAAGGAAAAAAGGCTTTAGAATAGCGTTTCAGATCCGGGTATGGAGCAAAAGAGGGGGAAAGGGAGATACAGAGGATGGCTTTCGCGAGCTCCAAGTAAAGAGTTCGTCGTTGATGTTTTTTTTTTCGTCGAGCCCTAACAAAGCCGCGAAAAATCCGATATCTCTTTGCATTCTATTTTAAGTTAAAAGCTGTCCCCTTCCTCGGCCCGGAAATGAAGCCTTGAAAATGGGAATTCGCGCGAGCTCTCGCCTATTCTTATCGGATGTTTAAACTTCTACGGGCGTGGTCGACGTCGACGCGAGTCAATTTCGTCGGATCCACGACGCTGTACTTTCTTGGCGCGACCGATAAAAGTGCAGGTAGAAGAGCCGCGCAATTACGCTCGAGATAAGGATTTAAATCGAATTGCCCTTGCGTCGCGTTCGAGAAGATTTTGAGAATTAAACTTGTTAATATATTTTCAGCTTTGTCTACCCATACATCTTCTAAAATTTTTAATTTGCATCGTTTTCTTCTGATTCAATAGCGTTTTTACTTAACCTCTGACATAAGAATATGTTAAAACGATCGTTCCTCGTACAATCTGCATACGCAAATCCACACGACACACCTATGACACAAAAATAAACTTTGTATACACTTAAATCTAAACTTAACTTCAGCAACTGCCATTGAAATATCCTTACCCACATTACACGCAGTACAAGTCCCTCGTGTCTTTTGACCCCGACATTCATACCATCAGCTGCGCGCGCAAAACTCGGCAACCCTTAAACCTACAGACTGGATAAACCTGGGTGGGCTTTCTCTCTCTCTCTCTCACTCGCCGTGTCCTTGCGCTGCATAATTAGAGCGAGTAGCGCAGTAGCCCGCTCGCGCAATAACGTCAAGTGCCAATTAATTATTTAACCAGATCGAAGCGCATCCGCTATGCAAATGAGTATTGAGCTGAAGGGTGTGGGGTATCAAGCTTTAGCCCCTCTCTTGTCGTCATCGTTGTCGTAAACATTGAGAGCTGTGTACACGTATAACTCGCGCGTACGACGTTGTTCTGCGTGTCCATACGCGCTGATGCTCGCGCTCGTTTTGCCCTTATAGCGTTCGGCTAATTTTACGTCAACGACCAGTCGTCGTTGAGCGTGAACTTTGGCAAGCTTTGCTTAGCTAGAGCCGAAGGGCATCTTATACGTAATAGCGCTTAGGAATCGTAAGGTCTGACGCTTGGTGGTAAGACGACAAGGAAAAATCCATGTCTATCCAAGTCCAAATACATATATTTTTAGTTAAACGCGTATTTGATAATTTATTTTAAACAAAAACCATACGCTTTTTCAGATTCGTTTTACATCATCGTTACACGTTGTCTCGGTTCCTTTTTTAGTTTCACAAGAATATCGTTGTAAAATTCAGCTTACATCCTTAAAGCAAAAAGTCGTCATGGACCACCACCCCCTTCGCTTCGCCAGCATTATCATTAACCGCGTTCTCTCGCGGTATCTATATACACTATCCCCCAGCACGCTAAGACGTTCCAGGTCGCAGTTAAGCCCAGCTCTCTTCCGCAACAGATTGCAGTAATGTCGAGTGGATGGGGGGAGGGTGGAAAGGGGCCTTGACAGCTGAGCCGGAAGCTACAGCTCTCGGGGTACAAGGTATAGCATCTCGCACGAGAGCAGTAGTGGAGGAGGGGGGTAAAGCGGTAGTAGAGAGACAGGGTGCTATCAGAGTCGGACCAGGCGTCGAGAAGGTTGGATGTCATCAGGGCCGCCGTCGTCGCTTCATTTGCCGGTATTGTAGGCCAGGCTTGTTGACGGGCGGCTCTGCTGCGAGCCGCCTCGCGCATTCACGAGTCATCGAAGCTCTCTATCTCACTCTTGCCTCTCGCCGATCTCCCGATTACGGGGAGCAAAGTCTTGCCGCGAGATGCCGAGGCTCCGCGCTGTACTGCCGCGTGGCTAGCAACTTTGGATGTCTGTCTGTGTGGTGCGTATAGAGGATGCACGTTTAGCGCGGCTGCAATATTGATGAATGGCTAAGTGCGCCGACATGTGTTATGAATATATTATGCGCGCGCATAGATGAACGGCATTGATATAGTTGCCGCGCCGGAGAGAGACTGCGACGGGATTTGAATAAAGCGCACTCAGACCCTTTCTCTCTCTCGGACACATATACACTCACTCGTAAGAGTCTATGTTGGCGGGCTTTTGCTCGCGCGTTTATATGCTGCCATGACTCTTATCCATTAGCGTATTCTATGCGAGAATGGGCTTCCCAAAATTTCAAATGGAATCGTTGAAAAGATTGGCGAATGTTTGCTCTTTCTTTTTTTAAAATACGCACCGAAGATTGAGCTTTCGTAAATTTTGCGTTAGTATACTTGTAATTGAGGAAACGTTTTGGACATTATAAAAAGTGACTCTTTAAAGAAATACATTATTATGCTGGCTTATCGGTAGTAAATGATTTCCGTTGTCATCGCACAGCTGCTGACAAAGTGAGATCAATTATACGACGATAATAAAATGGCCAATTGCAATAGACATGTCCGCATATAGTATACCGAGATAAAAAAAAGAAAGTCTTAATCGGTAGAACAATAACCAATGCTAATGATCCATCATAAATACGCATTAATAAAAATGTACATACATATCTATAACCATTCAAGTTTTCCGCAAGGATGATTTATATACGAAAGGCTTTGAGAGGCTTTAAATAAATGCAGCCGATGCTCTATCGAGAAAATAGCGACGTAAAGAGAGAAAACGCCAATTTGTTCATTATACGAATAAATTATATAGGCAAGAGAGATAACCGCGCGCTCATACGCAGAGTATCGGCATCACAATAACGCAACGGTAGCTGTGTATATCGCTTATTACTCTTCGCACAAATTGCGCTACACTATCGCGATTCGTAAGCGCAAGAACATAAATAAATATATATGTATAATCATCGCTCGCCCTGCATTGATATTTATTATTTTCCTTTATTTTTCTTTTCATCCGCAAAATTTCACGCGAGCATCAAGTTTATGTCGCTCGAGTTGTAAAACGTCTCGTAAAATATCAGCGAGCGCCGCTAAGAACGTAATGGGTGGTATACACATACGCAATAACTTTTATCAAAATCGTGTATATATATATTTCATTATGTGTGCATATCCGAGGATATACGAAAGAGCAAAAATAGAGGGGGCCGCAATAAAAGCTAATAAAGCCGCGGCAGTCTCATTCGTCTTCATCGCGTTTCCCATACAAGTTTCATATAATACGCGCGGGCGGCTTCTTCTCGCGTGCTGTAACGATAAAATTTAATTCGCCCGTCAACTTTTCAGCTCTTTTTCTCTCCTCCCTTGTATAGTGTGCACGTGAAAAACCACGAGGGGAAGTTCGTTGGGCTGAATGAGCGTAAAATAGCCCCCGAGCGATTACAAAACTGAAAAAGGGTTGTACGAGAGTGATAGCGTATTGCGCAAAACGACGACGAGGCTGCTGCTCTTCCTTTCTCTCTCTCTCTCTCTCTCTCTTTCTCTGGCGCTCGGACACAAGCGGCAAAAGTCAAGAGGCGTCTGCAAGCCATAAATAATCGGCATTAGAAGGCTCGCATTTTCTCTCTTTCCTTATCCCCCCCTGTTCTACCCTCAGAGGTCTAGCCGTAAGGCTTCGTCATAACGTACCGTAGAAATGCATAATATCCATTCAGCATATCCGACGTGCTACACGCGAGAGTCGCATTTTATTAGGTTATGCGCCCGTCCACTATTATTTGCGATAGCCTCCTCCTTCTCCTCCTCTTCTTCTCTCGTATATACGTTTACCTATGGTGTACGTACGAGCGCACGAAGAAGAATAAGATTACAGCGACATATATGTGTATAAACTATATATATACAACGCCAATCGAATCCTTGTGTTATTTACCCTCGAGTGCAAAACCTTGAACGCCAGCGAGTGTAAATAAAACACGGAGTGTAAGCACAAAGCGACTTAAGCGCAAAAGTGTCAAGTAGATTGGGAAAAGACGCGACAGGTATATGCGCGGGTGTGTCTGTACGCAATTAATATTAATCGATGCCTCCTAGACGTCTGCGACACGCGAATAGTGCCGCGCATCATTGCCACACACACACCAACGTCATCGTCGTCGTTGTCGTTTGTAGTACTCGCTCCGTAAATCCGATTAGTTTTAGCAGCGAGAGAAGGTACAAAAGTGCGGGACACGCGAGCGAACCCTCCCTCTCTCTCTCTCTCTCTTTCCATCCGGTGGGGATACGCTGTTACGCCGGCGTGGCCGGTGATTTAACAGGCCGATAAGAAGCCGGCTCGTTTACCCTTTCTTTTTTACTGCGTCATTTTCGGACGATGAATCATTTACGAGTACGTCAGGCTTGAGAGAGAGAGAGAGAGAGAGAGAGAGAGAGAGAGAAAGAGCCGCCGCGCTATCTCGACTAATTTTTGCTCGTTCCACAGCCACCTCCTCCTACCCTGTCCACTGGCTCTATACGCTCGTTAGAGCTCTCGCGCAGTTATATGCATAATGCACGTACTCGACTTTGTGTTCGCGCTTAATTTTACACGCGCGTGTAGAACGTATATATATACGTGTACCATATAGCGAGGTAACCGCGAGACTGAAAAATCGCACTGCGACGGCGTCTTCGGGTTATGGAAGCTACATACTTCTCTTTTTCTTTTTCGTCAAGTTGACAGAGAAACAAGATTAGGAAATTTAAAAAAAAAGAAGAAGAAACTGGCTTGGATATGAAAAAGCAGAACCGCAGGCCGAGCGAAGACTTACAAAAAAAAAAGAGAGAGAAAGATGGAGTGCGAAGTAGCTGGCACCACGAGAGTCACAGGGGGGTGGGAGAGGAGTTGACGCATATATGTAGCAACATCTTCGGAGCGTTGAGCTTAAGTGAATTAACGCCGGTGCGGACAGCATCGCGTGATGCTTCGGAAGAATCTTGAGGCACTCGGTTATGAAGAGAGGGAACGGCTGTATGGGGTGTGCGGAGCTCTAGAAAGGAGAGAAAGAGCAATGCTCTTCGGTTATCAGTTTTGCGGTTGAAACCGAGAGGACGGGCGTTTTTGCAAAATCATTATATTTTTTTTCAAAATAAATCGTCTAGTGTACGTTTGTTCTTTTTTTCAATGTAGTGGTAATTCAAGTTTTTCTTCTGTTTTTTTCTTTCATTATTGAAATTTTTGTGAGCGACAAACGAGACTTGCTCGATATGACGACATACCCAAAATTGCCTACAAGATCGATTACTTAAATGACCTAGTAAATTCTACTGACTGTTTATGCACATCTGCAAATTATATTCTTATAACAATCTGTATTTACTCCCGTCCAACGGTATTTTTTTTGAAATTTCTATTTCGACTTGGCTTGCCCACTAAATATTCAAGATTAAAACGCAATTGCCACAAGTCGCACGTCCTGCCTCTGAAAAGTCTTTGCAAATAAGCACATGGACTCCCGCCGCGCGTTTAATTATACACGTATTTACGCATATGTATAATACTACACTTATAGTAGGTTTCTCGCGTCGGTGCGTGTCACAAATGCTTTGAGAGAAACAAAGGAATGTTAACAATCAAACTGGTTGCCTTAGCGCGCTGACGCGGATGTAAATAAAGCGAAAGACGGAAAGGTTATCTCAACTTCTACGAGTTACGAGAGTAAGTTAACGAAAGGAATATTTTATTCGTGGTTAGAATTATTTTTTTCTAAATTAATTAGACATTTTTCAATTAAATTTCTTATATTAATGTACAAAAATCTAAATGAATAAAGCCCGGGACTTCCCCTATTTTTTAGCTGGAACTGTATAACCTGTGTGTACACATAGTGTCAGAGAGGAAGAGACGAACACCATTGTCCTTTTTCGTGCTGTAAAAACGATTTTGGCATTGAACAAAGACTCGCCCCAATCTATTGAGATAATTGTACAGTTATCATTTCTTGCTGACGTGAATGAAAGTAATTTGTCAGGCTTAACCAAGGAGAAGATGGAAAAGAACAAATCAGAAGAAGAAAAAGGTAAAAATTCTATAAATACTTTAACTGTGTCAAACGTTTTGTTATTATGTTGTTGAATATGTAATATTTTCTGGCACCTTCTTTTAAAGTATTTCTCAGTGTAGTATAAATAAACTTATTATTTTTTTCTCTGAAAATTCAACAGCAGCGTACAAACTATGATAAAACATAAATATGCGCATACAAATATAAAATAATATATATTTGGTAAAAAAAGCTGCTTACACGGTGACATAAATTCACAAACACATCAGTAATCAATTAAAATTCATGAAAATAGAATATTAAATCTATTATTTTCTGAAAAAATAAATTGAATAATGATATTGTATTACATAATATTAATTTGCTTAACATTTTCAGAAACTGTTTCAACAATTACAGATTTGGAATGTGGATCTATTACCATGTCGTACAAAATTCAAAATAATGTAACTTTAAAAACAGATTATTTACTTATAAATTCTAAAATATGCCATTTAGAGTTGAACATTCGCTGGACTGATACTACGAGCAGCTATAATCCGCTTCTTCCCCGAGAGAAAGGAGTTTGCCAAGCAGAAGCAAAAATGTACTTTACTGATAACTATTTATATCAGCATAATTTCAAAGTAGCTGTATATCTTCATTTTCTGAGTACTGGATATATAACTAAACTAAAAAAACAAAATGATAAATGTTTTTATAAAAATTTCACATTCATTGGGTATTATCCTGTAAATTATGATTCTGATAAGTCTGATTTTAAAGATAATACTTCTAAGAATGTTTCTATTGAAATATATTTTGAAAAAGTAGGTTGCCAAACAATATCCAATACTATGGATCGTTTACTTTCAGAAAACACTTATTCTGATTTAAAAATAGTTACTAAAGATAAAGAATTTAATGTTCATAAAAACATAGTTGCTGTGAGTAATGAAGTACTGTCTCAAATGATAGAATCAGACATGTCTGAGAAAAAAACAGGTATAATAAACTTTTCTAACTGGGATTCTACTACTGTAGAAAATTTGATAGACTATATTTACACTGGTAAGTGTAACATAGAAAAAGATCCTCATAAACTTTTTAAATTGGCCCACTTTTTGCAAATTGTTGAATTACAAAGTTTATGCAAAAACTGTTTAAAACTAAATGTAAATGAAGAAAATTTAATTGATACATTAAAATTAATAGATTATGATCTATATGATTTAAAAGATTTAGACATAATTGTGAAGAATTTTATTAAAAAAAATGAGAGTAAATTGTCGCACAACATACAATTTATAGATTTTTTAATTGGTTCATTTACTTTGAATAATATAACTTTTGCATTACAATTCGCTAGTAAGTTTAAAATTGAAAAACTATTATCAGAAGCAAGAAGGTATTTTCACAACAATAGATGTCAAGCGTTAGATAAAACAGAAATTAAACGATTTTTGAAATGGAATCCAACTATAATGTATGAATTATACAAGTTCTCTGCACATCAGTTTAACTTCTGTTAAATTTTGTTAGAGAGTATTGATAACATAGAGTTTAACTCTTTATCGAGTACTATTATTTGTGTTGTATAATTTTGGTCATGTACAATTTCTGATTAGAAACATACAAGTTATTATTCTTTTTTTTAATATTTATTATATTGCCCATGTCATGATTTTATCAATGTAAGTAATAACTAAAATAAAAAGTTTACCTAGTGTATGTTTTTTTCATCATTTTCTTATGGTCTTTTCAAAATTTGATTTTATTGTTTAATACAAGTTACCATTTTATTATTGTTAATTAGAGTGACCGGATACTTCCAAGGATCACAATCTCTCTAACATTTTTTTTATTACCTAAACCTTTGTACGCCGCAGCTTTTTTAAACAATTAAACGTAGCTCTACACACGCTTACTACGTTTTCGAAAATCCACTATCGTTTCCTTACAAAATCCCATACATCTTGAAATAATTTCATGCTTTGCTTATCTGACGGCTGAAAAAAGTCAAGCTTGTGCTAAATATCGAGCTTTATTACGTCTATATATACGTACATTAAAACAAAAAGCTACGGCGCAAGCTTTGCAACGCGTACATCAGAGCGGTGCCAGAGGTAACTTACGATTCAAAAAAACTCTCGAGATCTCTTATTCAAAGAAGGAGAGTCGGTATTAAGAGAAAAAGCTGCCGATTACACGGTGAACGGTAAGACGACAGCGGTCGCGCAGCAAATCCGCAGCAGGAAAACTTTCACCGCACTGCGTGTCGTGTGATGCGACGTATACGGTAAGTAATCTCTCTCTCTTTCGCGAGCCCAGCCCGATTTATGCGGATTTTCCTCGCGGTGCTCGTTAACCTATTGCCAGCTCGGAACGACGGATCACCTTTGAAATTTTCTTTTTCAAAATAAATAGTCTATAGTTTCCTCTTTTTTTAAATCGGCGATGCTAAACCTACTCCACATTTCATTTCCCAGTTGTTTGTTTTTGTTTTTTTTTTTGCATCATTAAAGTTTTCAACGACAAACGAGACTTGCTCGATATGACGACGTATGTACTACGTGGAATTATATGCGAGTTCATTGAGAGAATACGAGGGTACATGAACTGAAATAAGAACCTACAAGATCGATTATTTAAATGGGCTAGAAATTTCTACTGACTGATGTACACATCTACAAATTCTATTCCTTCATGGATAAAAAATTATAATAATCTACATTCATATTAACCCAACGGTATTCCTTTTTAAACTTCTCTTTCGATTCAGCTAGCCCACTACACATTACAAAATTACAATGCAATTGTAAGTTGTACGTTGTGTCTCTGAAAAGTCTTTGCAAATAAGCACATGGACTCCCGCGCGTTTGTTATTATACACGTATATTTACGCGTCTGTATAATAGTTACTTTATTTACACTTTAATACGCGCATGTAAAAACGCTTTGAGAGAAACAAAGGAATGTCACTCAATCACACTGCTTGCCTTACCGCGCTGGCGCGGATGTAAATACAGCTAAGAGAGTAAGTGAAAGAAAGGAATATTAGATTCATGGTTTGATTTATTTTTTTCTAAATTAATTAGACATTTTTCAACTGAATTTTTCTTATATAAATGTACAAACATCTAAATGAGTAAAGCCAGGGACTTCCCCTATTTTTTAGCTCGTGTTCACGTATACGAGGAATTGCGGCGCGCGGCGCATTGTGTTGTATAACCTGTACATTAGAGTGGGAGAGACAGGCAACATTGTCCTTTTTTGTGTTGGAAAAACGATTTTGGCATTGAACAAAGGATCGCACCAACTTATTGAGATCATTGTACAGTAATTATTTCTTGCTGACGTGTCTACTAATCAGATAATATAGTGCCTAATCAAATCAAATTTGTCAGGTTTGACCTTAGAGAACAAGATGGAAAAGAACAAATTAGAAGGTAAAAATTCTATAAATGCTCTAATCAACTTTGTAGAACGTTTCGTTATTATGATGTTGTACCTGTTATTTTCTCGTACCTTTTTTTAAATTATCTCTCAGTATAGTACAAATAAATTTATTACTTATTTATTTGAAAATTTAACAGCAGTGTACATTAGATACAAATATTTTTTTGTATAATTTATTGAGTTGAAAATTTATTATTATACAAAAGTGTGTATAGTAAAATATATACTCTTTAAAGCTTATCACTTTAGTTAAAAAAAATGAATATGCTTTTACAAATACCTAATATAATATATACAGAAACAAATTCACAAAGCAACGCTAACAAATTAGGGTTCATGGCTGTAGAATATTAAATCTATCATTTTCTGAAAATATAAATTAAAGAGTTATTTTACATTTATTTGTTTAACTGTTTCTGAAACTTTTTCAGGAATTACAGATGTGAAATGTGGATCTTGTACCTTGTCGTATGAAATTGAAAATAATATAATGTTTAAAACAGATAATTTTAGTATAAATTCCAAAATGTGCTATTTAAAATTGAAAATTGGCTGGTCTAATACTTCTAATGCTCCGCCTAATCCTGTGATAAAAGTGGATTGTCAAATTTTTCTGATCTTTTTTGAAAACTATTTATATAATCAGAATTTTAAAGTAACTATAAATCCTAATTTTTTGAAGATTGGACATTCACCTAAATTAAAAAAAGAGAGTGATAAATTATTTTATACAAATTTCTCGTATACTGGGATTGATTTGATAGATAATTCTTCTAAGATTGTTTCTATTGTAATACATTTTGAAAATGTAGGTTGCCAAACAATATCCAATACCATGAATCGTTTACTTTTAGAAAACACTTATTCTGATCTAAAAATAGTTACTAAAGATAAAGAATTTAACGTTCATAAAAACATACTTGCTGTTAGTAATGAAGTACTGTCTAAAATGATAGAATCAGACATGTCTGAGAAAAAAACAAGTATTATAAATTTTTCAAAGTGGAATTCTACTACAGTAGAAAATTTGATAGACTATATTTACACTGGTAAGTGTAACATAGAAAAAAATCCTCATGAACTTTTTAAATTGGCCCACTTTTTGCAAATTGTTGATTTACAAAATTTATGCAAAAACTGTTTAAAGTTAAATGTAAATGAGGAAAATTTAATTAATTCATTAAAATTAACGGCTTATGATCAATATGATTTAAAAGATTTAGACATTATTATCAAGGATTTTATTAAAAAAAATCAGTCTAATTTGTCGCAAAACGTACAGTTTATAGATTTTTTAATTGATTCACTTGATTTGGATAATATAACTTTTTCATTAAAATTTGCCAGTGTGTTTAAAATTGAAAAACTATTATCAGAAACAATAAAGTATTTTCACAATAATAGCCAAGAAGCATTAGCTAACGCTGAAATTCAACGATTTTTGAAATGGAATCCGACTATTATGTATAAACTATATGAGTACACTGTACATCAGATGTAATTTAAATATACTTTCATATGATCTGTATACTATGTCGATTTTCATTATTAAGAGTAGTAATAACATAGTTTAACTCTTAATTGAGTACTATTACCTGTGTTATAGAATTTTGGACATAGGCAATTTCTAATTAGAAACATGTAAGTTTTTGTTTTGTAATATTTATAATACTGACTATAACATAATTTTCCAATGTATCAAATAAACTTAAGTAAAAATTTATCCTAGTGTGTTTTTTTCATATTTTTTAAAATTTCGATTTCTTTTAAATTGAATTTGCAAAAATAAAGATATCTTCAATGGTAATTTTAAAATTTGATTTTATTGTCTAATAAAAATTACCATTTTTAGAGTGATGGGATACTCTCAAGGATCCGAATCTCCCTGACATTTTTTCATTACTTAAATTTCTGTACGCCGCAGTTTTATTCAAACAATCAACGTAGCACTATATACGCTTATTACGTTTCAAAAATCCACTATCGTTTCCTTGTATTTATGCTCACTTTTCATACTACACTTTAAGTAATACGCGCGTGTGAGAGACACAAATTAGGAGTATCACTCAATCACACTGCTTCTGCTTGCCTTACCGCGCTGGCGCGGATGTAAATAAAGCGAAAGACGGAAAGGTTATCTCAACTTCTACGAGTAAGTTAAAGGAATATTTTACTCGTGGTTAGAATTATTTTTTTCTAAATTAATTAGACATTTTTCAACTGAATTTCTTACATAAATGTACAAACATCTAAATGAGTAAAACCCGGGACCTCCCCTATTTTTCAGCTCGTGTTCAACAATCACGCATACGGGTATTAGTAGCGCGGCGCATCGTATTGTATATACATAGTCAGAGTCGAAGATACAACCGGCATTATCCTTTTTTTGTGTTGGAAAAACGATTTTGGCATTGAACATAGGATCACATTAGCTTATTGAGATAATTGTACAGTAATCATTTCTTGCTGACGTGTCTACTAATCAGATAATATAGTGCCTAATCAAATCAAATTTGTCAGGTTTGACCTTAGAGAATAAGATGGAAAAGAACAAATTAGGAGAAGAAGGTAAAAATTCTATAAATACTTTCATTAACTGTGTAGAATGTTTAGTTTTTATGTTGTTGTATTTGTTGTTATTTTCTGGTACCTCTTTTAACGTATCTCTTAGTGTAGTATAAATAAATTTATTACTTTTTTTTGAAAATTTAACAGCATTGTACATTAGATAATGAATTTTTTTGTTTGATTAATATGCACCAAGTTGAAAATTTATTGTTATACGAAATGTGTATAGTGAAATTTATACTCTTAAAATCTAATCATTTTAGTCAATCAGAAAATGAATATGCGCTTACAAATATCAAATAAAATATATTGAATAAAAAAAAGCTTCTTAGATTACAGAAAAATATAAAGTGACTAAGGCAATGGTAACAAATATATATTCATGACAAGAATGTTAAATATACTATTTTCTGAAAATATAAATTGAAAAGTTATTGTTTGTTTAAAAATTTATTTGTTTAACTGTTTCAGAAATTGTTTCATCAATTGGACCCTTTAAATGTGGATCTTTTAACTTGTCGTATCAAATTCAAAATAATGTAACTTTGAAAACAGATTACTTATCTATAAATTACGAAGTATGCTATTTAAAATTAAAGATTGGCTGGTCTAGTAGTACCAATGATCTACTTTATCCCAGGATGAAAGTAGATTGTCAAATTTTTATGTTCTTTATTAATAACTACTTATATAATCAGAAATTTAAAGTAGCTGTAAGTCTTGATTTTCTGAGTGTTAGACATTTATCTGAACTGAAAAAACAAAATGATAAATGTTTTTTTACAAATTTCTCATATACCACGAGTGATTATATAGCTGATTCTCCTAAGTTTGTTTTTATTGAAATACATTTCGAAAAAATGGGTTGCCAAACAATATCCAATACCATGAATCGTTTACTTTCGGAAAACACTTATTCTGATTTAAAAATAGTTACTAAAGATAAAGAATTTAATGTTCATAAAAACATACTTGCTGTGAATAATGAAGTACTGGCTAAAATGATAGAAACAGATATGTCTGAGAAAAAAACAGGTATAATAAACTTTTCTAATTGGGATTCTACTACTGTAGAAAATTTGATAAACTATATTTACACTGGTAGATGTAGAATAGAAGAAGATCCTCATGAACTTTTTAAATTGGCCCACTTTTTGCAAATTGTTGAATTACAAAATTTATGCAAAAACTGTTTAAAACTAAATGTAAATGAGGAAAATTTAATTAATTCATTAAAATTAACGGCTTATGATCAATATGATTTAAATGATTTAGACATTATTATCAAGGATTTTATTAAAAAAAATCAGTCTAATTTGTCGCAAAACGTACAGTTTATAGATTTTTTAAGTGATTCATTTACGTTAAATAACATAACTTTTGCATTAAAATTTGCTATTAAGTTTAAAATTGAAAAACTATTATTAGAAGCAATAAAGTATTTTCACAATCATAGCCATGAAATGTTAAATAAAACCGAAATTCAACGATTTTTAAAATGGAATCCGTCTATAATGTATAAGCTATACGAGTACGCTATACATCAGTTGTAATATAAATATATTTTCATACTATCCATATACACAATCGATTTTCATATCATATAAAGCATTAATATCATATAGTTTAATTTTGTACTATTATTTGTGTCATATAATTTTGGCTATGTACATTTTCTAATTTTAAAATTTGATTTTATTGTCTAATAAAAATTACCATTCTTAGAGTGACCGGATATTCTAAAAGATTCACATCTCTCTGGCGTTTTTTTATTACCTAAACCTTTGATCGCCGCAGTTTATTTAAACAATCTACGTAGCACACATACGTTTATTATACGTTTTCAAAAATTCACTATCATTTCCTTGTACAATCCCAAAAGTATCTCTATACACTTTTAATAATTCAGTGCTTTGTTGATCTGACAGCTGAAAAAAGTGAAGCTCGCGCCAAATATCAAGCATTATTACATTTATTCAGACGTATATTAAAACAAAATGCTACGGCGTAAGCTTTGCAACATTGCAACGCGTATTACATCAGAGCGGCGTCAGAGGTAACTTTACGATTTAAGAAATCCCGCGAGATCTCTCATTCAGAGGAGTCTCCCATTCCGTTCCCTACATCATTACATATTATTACTTTGCCAAATTTAAACTCCGCGCTTATTCAACAAGGCTCAATATGGCATATGGGAGTCACGCAGGTAAGCCAAAGTCATCTTCAAGTAGTAGTAGTAGTTATTCAGAGGAGAGTCGGTAGAGAGAAAAAGCGGCCGATTACACGGTAAGACGAGAGTGGTCGCGCGGCAAATCCGCAGCAGGAGAGCTTTCGTCGCTCTACGTCCTGGCTCGTGTGATGCCTCTCCCTCTCTTTTTCGCGAGCCCAGCCCGATTTACGCGACTTACCCTCGCGGCGCTCGTTAATCGGAACGACAAATCACCTGTAATATTTTCTTTTTCATAATAAATCGTCTCTAGTGTACTTTTTTTTTAATGTAATAATTCAAGTTTTTCTTTTTTTTTACATCATTAAAATTTTTGTCAATGAAAAACGAGACTTGCTCGATATGACAACGTACGTAGAATTACATGCGAGTTCAGTGAGAGAATACAAAAGTACACGAACTGAAATACGAGCCTACAAGATCGATTATCCTTAAATGGCCTAGAAATTTCTACTGACTGTTATGCACATCTGCAAATTCGATTCCTTCATAGATAAAAAATTATAATAATCTGTATTCACATTAACCAAACGGTATTTCTTTTGAAATTTCTATTTCGATTCGACTCGCCCACTACGCACCACATTACGTCGTGCCTCTAAAAAGTCTTTGCAAATAAGCCCATCATGGGTCATAGACTGCCGCGCGTTTATAATTATACACGCACATTTACGCGTAAAGATATAATACTACACTTTAATACGCGCGTGTAACAAACGCTTTGAGAGAAACAAAGGAATGTCACTCAATCACACTGCTTGCCTTACCACGCTGGCGTGGATGTAAATAAAGCTACGAGAGTAAGTGAAAGAAAGAAATAAGTATTATATTCGTGGTTTGATTTATTTTTTTTCTACCTTAATAAGACATTTTTCAACTGAATTTTTTACATAAATGTACAAATATCTAAATGTGTAAAGTCCGGGGCTTCCCCTATTTTTCAGCTCGAGTTCAACAATCACGCATACGAGGTATTAGTAGCGTGGAGCGCGGCGCATCGTATTTATAACCTGTACATAGTCAGAGTGGAAGAGACAACCAGCATTGTCCTATTTTTGTGTTGGAAAAACGATTTTGGCATTAAACATAGGATCACACCAACTTATTGAGATCATTGTACAGTAATCATTTCTTGCTGACGTGTCTACTAATCAGATAAATAGTGCCTAATCAAATTAAATTTGTCAGGTTTGACCATGGAAAAGAAGATGGAAAAGAACAAATCAGAAGAAGAAGGTAAAAATTCTATAAATACTTTAATTAACTGTGTAGAACGTTTTGTTATTATGTTATTGAATTTGCAATATTTTCTGGTACCTTTTAAAGTATCTCTCAGTATAATACAAAATTTTTTTGTTTAATTAATATTTACCGAGTGAGAAATTCATTATAATACCAAAGCATGAATAGTAATTTTAAAACTAATAATATTGGTTGATAATAAAAGATAAATATGCGCTTACAAATATATAATAAAATATATTGAGTAAAAAAAAGCTGCTTAGATTACACATAAACATAAACTCACTCAGACAATGTTAACAAATAAGAATTCATGACTAGAATATTAAATCTACTATTTTCTGAAAATATAAATTAAAAACTTATATTGTATTGTATAAAGATTAATTTGTATAACTGTTTCAGAAACTTTTTTATCAACTTTTTTACCAATTAAACCTCAAAAATATGGACTTTTGTATTTGCCATGCCAAATTCAAAATAATGTATCTTTTAGAACAGATAATATTTGTATAAATTCTAATAGGTGCTATTTAAAATTGAAGATTGGCTGGTCTAGTAGTTCCAATGGCAGGGTAAAAGTGGATTGTCAAATTGGTATTTACTTTTTTAATAACTATTTATATAATCAGAATTTCAAAGTAGCTGTAAGATTTGGTTTTTCAATTCCTGGACCTTTATATACACTACAAAAAAAAAATGATAAATGTTTTTTTAGAAATTTTGAATACACTACAAATGGCTCTGTAATTGATTCTTTTAAGTTATTTTCTATAGAAATATATTTTGAATACCAGACAATGTCCAGTACTATGGATCGTTTACTTTCGGAAAACACTTATTCTGATCTAAAAATAGTTACTACAGATAAAGAATTTAACGTTCATAAAAACATACTTGCTGTTAGTAATGAAGTACTGGCTAAAATGATAGAATCAGATATGTCTGAGAAAAAAACAGGTATAATAAACTTTTCTAGCTGGGATTCTACTACTGTAGAAAATTTTATAAACTATATTTACACTGGTAAATGTAGAATAGAAGAAGATCCTCATGAACTTTTTAAATTGGCCCACTTATTGCAAATTGTTGAATTACAAAATTTATGCAAAAACTGTTTAAAGTTAAATGTCAATGAGGAAAATTTAATTAATACATTAAAATTAATAGCTTATGATCAATACGATTTGAAGGATTTAGACATAATTGTGAAGAATTTTATTAAAAAAAATGAGAGAAAATTGTCGCACAACATACAATTTATAGATTTTTTAATCGGTTCATTTACTTTGAATAATATAACTTTTGCATTACAATTTGCTAGTAAGTTTAAAATTGAAAAACTATTATTAGAAGCAATAAAGTATTTCCACAATAATAGCCATGGAGCATTAGATAAAACTGAAATTCAAAGTTTCTTGGAATGCAATCCAACTATAATGTATAAAATGTACAAGTATGCTATACATCAGTTGTAATATAAATATGTTTTTATACTATCCGTATACTAAATCCATTTTCATTATAGGGTATTAATATATAGTTTAATTCTATCGAGTACTATTATTTGTTTTATACAATTTTGGTCATGCACAATTTCTAATTAGAAACATGTAAGTTATTATTCTTGTTTTGTAATGTCTCTTATGCTAACCATGTCATGGTTTTTTCAAAGCATGTAGCATACTTAAATAAAAAGTTGACCTAGTGTGTTGCATGTTTTTTTTCATCCTTTTTAAAATTCCAATATCTTTTAAATTGAATTTGCAAAAATAAAGATATCTTTCAAAGTAATTTAAAAATTTGATAGTATTGTCTAATAAAAATTATCATTCATAGAGTGGTGATTGTGTTGCATTAAGTTCCCACACATACCCCTGTACACCTAAACTAATTCCGTACTTTGTTGATCTTACAACTCAAAAAAGTCAAGTCCGCGCTAAATATCGTGCATTACATTACGTTTATAACTATACGTATATTGAAACAAAATTCTACGGCGCAAGCATCGTAACGCGTACATCAGAGCGGCGCCAGAGGTAACTTTACGATTCAATAAAACCCCAAGATCTCTTATTCAAAGGAGGAGAGTCGGTATAGGGAGAAAAAGCTGCCGATTACACGGTAAGACGACGGCGGTCGCGCGGCAAATCCGCAGCACGAGAACTTTCGTCGGCTCTGCGTCCTCGGCCGTGTGATGTGACGGTAGTCGCTCCCTCTCTCTCCTTCGCGAGCTCAGACCCTCCGAGGGTTTATTAACGTTTTACGGCCGGCTTTACTGCCCGATTTACGCGGCTTGCCCTCGCGGCGCTCGTTAACCTATTGCCAGCTCGGAGCGACGGATCACCTTCCCTCCTCTCGCTCTCTCCCTCTGCCCTAGCTTCGTTCGCTGGATGCTCTTTTTTTATCTATATAGAACGTATTTAGCTGCAAAGTGTGGGTGGGCAAATCGATAGCACTGGTTACGGGCATACTACGTGTAAGAATACTCGTCAGCGCCTGTATAAGAAATCTCGCCGTATCAAAACGTTCGCGATGTAAAAAGGCGTGGTTATACGTTTAAGAACATATCGCGACTTGTGTATTGCGCACAGGAAGTATGAAAAATATCGAGCAATGCGGGGTGGAGGCTAAAAGGATGTAAAGCATGCAAAAGAAAGAAGAGGGAGAGAGTGGATGGGGTTGGCTGCGTGGCGGAGAAATGAAGTTACGCTATATAGCGCGCGAGATATCAGTCTACGCGCAGTTAATATTTCATTACGACGCAGTCGGCATATTGCGGGGAGAGAGAGAGAGAGAAATCGCGCTCGGCAATTTACATGAAGTGGAGGGAGGGATAATGTTAGCAACTCTGTGTCTCGACGCACACGCAGACGCCGCATGATCTCTCTCTCTCTCTCTCTCGCCAAAGTACAAGAAACGAAAGGAGCGAAGAAAGAAAAAAAAGGAGGGGGTAAGGATATAAAGGCACTCGGGGAATTTGAAAATTGCCATCGGCCTGCCGACTAATTAGTAATGGATTGAGTTTTCAAAGCCAGGCCGCCCCGGGCCCCTCCTTATACGTATACCCCTTCCCTCTTTCTCGCTCTGTAAGAATGCAGCCGATTGATTTCCAGCGTAGCGACGATAAATAGCCTGTTCGGCTCTCCCTCTCCCTCTCTCTTTGGCGCACGCGCGAATAATAATAAAAAGCCAAGGGAAAATTGCCGGGTATACAGAGTGCGTGTGTGCCGCGGGGACCTGCGGGCTTCGGCGTTTTTACGATGGCGCCGACGGGAAACCGGTTTACGAGCGATCCGGTTAATAGATCAAAAGTAAAGCGCGCCGGGGCGAGGGGCGGGGGGGGGGGGGCAACAAAAAAAAAAAGAAAGGAGGACACGGTGAAGCGAGAGAGAGAGAGAGAGAGTACATAGCGGGAGATGGGCAACGCTTTTGGGGCGGGGGGAGGGCGTGTAAAAAAGTGTCGCGCTTACACGTGTAGCCAGATGCTGCTGATTTGATTACACGCCGCTCTGAGGAGAAGACGTAACGCGTATATATATATATCCGTCCTCCTCGCGCGTGTATGTATATAACGCATATACACAGGCGAAGCGCTGCTGAGAAGTTAATGCAACGAGCTGGTTATATTTATTGCCGGTGCGCTACTCCGGCAATTACAAGCTCGGCTAATTACTTTTTGATTAAAACGTCAATTCGCGGCAATTGAAACGTTAGGCCGCCGAGAGAAAATCGATTCGATCGCTATAGATTGTTGGAATTCAATCGGGAGAGAGACAGAGCCACTGTATGGTCCCTCTCTCTGTATACCGGCGTACTATATCCTAAGCCCGACCGATCTGGATTTATGAATGCTTTCGTCTACTCACTGAGGAAGTTCAATATTTATACTTGGTGACCGAGGACGTCTTTTACACGCACCGCTGAGATTAATATTATCGAGAGACGATAACAGGTTGGATTTTCTGAAAAACGCCGAGAGAGCGCGGCTACTGGCGAAATAATTTTCGCACCGTATGAAATTGAAAATATCGGTCTATAAGGTCGAGGAGGGGACCAATTCGAGTTTGGACCAATGAAAGCTCGCGATGATCGCTGGAGCGCCAGAAAAATATATAGCATACGGCTATGTATGGTTATAGACTAAACGAGCCAACTCACGCATTAAAATGCGACTGTGTAACAGTACGTCGCTTATCGCTCTTGAAAGAAAATAAAACGCGAATATCCGATGAACGGCGTGTGTGTCCTATATCAATAACGTCGAGAGAGAGAGAGAGAGAGAGAGAGAGAGAGAGAGAGAGAGAGAGAGAGGGCCTCTGTGAATATAATCTCGTATCATAATCTCGTCATGCTGAAATCCGGTGCTGGAGGTTGAAAGCAATCAGCACTTCATAAAAATTCAAACGTCCGCACGACAGAGAGAAAGAGCGAGAGAGCTATCTGGGACGAATGGGAGGAGGAGCTTAAGGGTATGACTTTTATTCAGTCAGCAGAACGAGCTGCCACGGCGTTTTTTCGACTGCAGCTCTCGTTGAAGGGCCAACGAGCGAGCAGAGAGAGAGAGAGAGGGAGGGAGTCACTCGCCTATATATCGCTGCTCGCGCTAATCCCAAGTACCATGCGTCAATGTCACGCGCGGAATAACGAAAATCACTTGTAATTAAAGGGACCGAGAACCGTGACGCTCGTAAGCTGAGCTCTCCTCTCTCTCTCTCTCCCATATACCGGGCAGAGAGAGACACACATGCACGTTCTGCAACTCCGCGCCCGAGCGAATTCAATCTCGGCCCGGGCTGATGAGCGAATTCACCGTGAATGCGAAATGACAGCTGAATATGTGGCCGCTCCCGTAACGGCATGCGCGCTTTACAGCCGCCGCCCCTATCCTCGTACTCATCCACGTATTATATCAGTTCGAGGTGGCGGTACAGCGATCGAGGGGGTGGGAGGCGCAATATCGGAAGGGAGGGCAAAATTGATACGGCGAATTACGTAAGGACAATCGGCTCGTTGCGCAATCCGCGCATATACACACACGCACAACGTCGCTCACTGGCCGCGACATCAATCGCGCCTGTATGCTACCCCTCGCCACGCTCTTTTCGTGTTATTTATGCAAAGCGCCGCGCGAATTTCGCGGTGTGCCCTGGATAAATGAAATTTCAACGCTCACGGCGCAGTGCGTTTGTAGGAGGGGGGGAAGCTTGCAAGCTCGGCTCGATTGGCTTCGCGGCTTTTTGTTGCCGATTTATGCGCGGATAATGCCAATGATGAGAGCCACCGCCTCCCTTCCCCCCCTGATCTCTGGGTATACGTGATTTTTCAATTAACGCGAATTTAGAGCGCATACCCTTGCGACGACGACGCCCCCTGTATACGTGTTTGTATTAAAATGCATTTTGTTTTTATTTTTTTTCTGCCGAGCGAACGAGGAACAAGCGTGCCGAGATTTTGCATGAATATAACAATGACACTGTTTTATGCATGACAATATAAACCTCGCCTCTTCCTCTCTTCCTATCGCTCTGGTCACCTGTCCTCTTTATTTGCGCCTTGTTAAATATTACTTCGCCAACGCATAAAACTGAAAAAAAAACAAAAGTATTAAAAAACTTTTTTTTTTTAAAAAACCGCCATTGTTGAGAAAAACCGGGTTGGTCGCACGCTGGAGCACGTCGGCCGAGCACTTCAATCGCGAGGGAAAAAGACGATCGGGCGTCTTTTTGTACATGCACATAGGAGGTGAGGGGGGGGTGGTCGAAATACCTCGCCTACAGCGTCATCGGCGACACTCGAGCGTGTCTTTATTAACGCTCCGCGCCCCTGTGTCGCTCTCCCCCGGTAACGCCGCGGCCTTTTTTTTCTCCTCGTCCCTGTATACATATACATACACGCGAAGATCCACTCGTATCGCTTTATCCGTATAGCCGGCAAGCCGGCGAGTGGGCGGCGCGTCGGTAGCGTCTCCAGAGCCTCTTCTCAAAGCCGCGTCAGAAGAAGCCGAGTAGTCTTGCCGCATATGCCGAGGTGGGTAGGGCGTCTCTCTTGTCGCAGAGAGAGAGAGAGAGAGAGAGAGAGAGAGAGAGAGAGAGAGAGAGAGAGAGACGAGAAGCTCTCACGGCCCTGCGGCACAATAGCCACGACACCCACACACACGCGTGCAGTTCCTGGGGGGGTTCTACAGGCTGCCGGGCTGCTGATTAGAAGCGCCTCGAGTGCGCGCGGGGAGCTCTCGCTCGACGCATATACCGGGGATTAGACAAAGACTAACAATGGCTCGCGCTAAATATGCAAAAACTGCAGATGACAAGGCGACGCCGTGGTAGAGGGGGGGCATATATACGTCGCGAGCGACGCCCTCGTTGTTGCGGAGCGCGACGGCTAGACGATAAAAGACGTGCGAGAGAGCCGTTCCTCCACCCTCTAGTAGTCGCTCTTGCTTTACTTCTCTCTATTCAAGCGCGTTTGACAAAGCACACCGCGCGTCTGGCTTGGAAAAAAAGAAAGAAGAAGTTTGCCTGCGATAAGGCAGAGTGCGCGCGTCCAGCTTGGCTCTCCCCCCGGCTTATCGGCTGTCTTGTTAATTAAGCTCCGTGTGTATATAGACATATGTAGATACGTATGCCGGGGGATTAGGAGGAGCTCGCTAATAATCGCGATAATTAGATGCGACGCTAATAGAGCTATACTTCATGCCTGCAGGTGTGTAAAGTTTGTTATGGAATGTGAATAACTCTCTCATTTTTTTTGCTACTCAAGGCCTGTTTATTTCGAGAGTTGAGTTTTTATGATTGTTTATGTATATATACTTACGGAGCCGCAAGCACACATGCGCACGGGTACTCTCTCGCTACAGCTATAGAGACTCACCTGAAATGAAAAAGAAAACAAAAAGTTAAAAATAAGTTTTGAATAATTTAGCTAAGAAATATAAGAGACTAAACATATTTATAACGAATAATTTGTTTATTCAAACTGTCCTAATGTTATGTCTCGAACAAAACGAGCATCAACGTCATATAAAAAAATTGCGCGTATACGAAGATCGGTAAAGAAGGCACTAGATGCAGCGGGAAAATATTGTCGGCAATCAGGTTCTTGGCTCAAGGATTAGAGGTGATCTAGGGTCGTTACATTTCAATTCTCATTACCGCTCGGTTTTCTCTCTGGAAAAAAAGTGCCCCGCGGGACAATCTCTCGTAGTAAGCCAGAGCGCACGTCTCTCTCTCTCTCTCTCTCTCTCTCTCTCTCTCTCTCTCTCTCTCTCTCTGCAGACAGAGATAGATTGGCAGAAAATGAAATCGAGCGGGAACGCGCTTGGCTATGGGAGCGAAGGAGAGGCAAGGACGTGGAAAAAGCTGGCGAAAGAAAAGCTGGGACTGCCGGAGGAGAAGACAGAGTTATTACTCGCTCGGAATACAATTCCCGACTGCTTATGCTCATTACCGTCTTTGCTTAGCAAGGCAATCCGGGTGATTCTCGAGCTCTGCGACGTTTAAACTATATAGTTTATATATTCAACGACTATTTGTTTTTTTTTTAAATAGTTGAAAATAAAAGTTTTTACCTACAAATAATTACTTATAAATTTAAAATCTAACAAGTAAACTTTAATTAGAGAAGGTAAAAATAACTGTTTTAGCTATGTAAATTTCTTGTAAAAAAGTTTTTGCAATTTATAATGCACATGCGAAATTACCTTTTACGAGAAAATTTACACATTACGAGGTAAATTGGTTTAAAATTGAAAAATACAAATTTGATAAATTTACGAGCCATAAAGAAGTTTAATCCGCTCGGCTTATATTATTCTGCAAAATGAAAAACGTCGAAAACGAGTTTTACAACGACGGCAAATTTTGTGTTTTACATTATTTCTTCATTATCTGATAGCATCATTCCATTTCAAACCCGTTGGAACTGATTGAACAATCCCAAAAATTACAAATCACTTTTAAACTCATCAAAGGTGTTGACAAGATCAACAGTTCCCTTCATCAAGCGAGTTTACATCGACACATAAAAATACAACAAAAAAATTCTTCCGATCGCTCGTCATTTCTCCCGCACGTGATGGCCAGCTGGAAAGCCAGGGTCGTCGCAAAGATTGCAGCCAAGTGGAAAAACGTCGCAAGCTCTCTGCTTCCAAAGACTGTCAAAGGAACAGTGACGCGCTCGTGAAAAATACAGCTCAAAGCGCTAGCTTATAGATTGACCAGGAAAACGTCGAATCTACGCAGGAACGAAGAGACTTATACGTGCGCGTCCCAAGACGTTTTGGAAAATGGGAAAGAAGATAGCGCGTCGGTGGGGGAAGTAGGAGAGGCAGAGCCCGAAAGCTCCGAGTGGATCACTGCCGTAAATCGACGCCGGGCGCAAGAAGACAGGAAACGAGTGTTCCAACGAACTCCTCCTTCTCTCTTTTTTTTTCCTTTCTTTTGCCACCAATTCCTGTATCGATGTGATCGGGCACGAGTTACGTGGAGATCTATTGATGAGCTATCCACACCCCCTTGCTCGAGAATTGCTCTCTCTTTCTTGCTATACATCTATCGCTATCTTTACGTCGTTATAGGTCAATTCGGAAGGCTGCGCTCGCTCTTTGCCTTTTTTACGTCTTGCCCTACACCACGTACTCTCCTCCTCCTCCTGCAGACTATCGATATATTTTTCACCCTGTCGACCAGGAAATTCAGCACTTCGCCGATTTATAAATAAGAAGCTTGCAAGCGTTGTAAACACGCGTATAAAATCGCCCCAAGCTGTGCACGTGCACTCGCACGTACGTTACACGTGTAGCTATATATACATACAGATATCTCTCGCTCGAAGAAAATTTCAATTTCACGAGCGTAAACAACGTGCAGTCGGGCGCAAAAATAAAAGTCGGCCAAAAGCTGGAAAACTTTGCGCCCTCGCGCGCAAGCGCTACCCGAGAAATTAATACTCCGGCTGTTATTCCCGAAATCCCCGAGAGCATTACTTTCTCTCTCCCTCCAAATTCGACTTTTCGACATTTTTGCTTCCGTATAGCATCCTACTTCTCCTTTATCCCACCACCACCAGCACATTTATATACTTTTTCGGTCTTATCCCGCTTCTCCATCTCTCAAACACTTACGTCTACGTACGTTCGATCCCTCGCCCCTTTTTACCGGTGGAAAAACGCGAGCTGGAGATATATAAGGAACTGCAGCGGGAAAAGCAGCTGGGGCCTCTCGCGAATCTCAGGTTAACTCCTCGCGAAGCGACGGAGATAGCGCGCGAAATGATGGGAATTGGACGTGTAACGATCGCCTCTCTCGCTTCCTCTAAAGGCGCACAGAGCGTGGGAGAAGAGAGAGAACTGATAAGGGCGGTAGGAGGGAAGAGGCAGGTAAGTCCGTTCGAGCGGAACTCCGAGCGGAGTTCTTTTAACGCCATTAAACTCCCGGACGCTCTTTGGCTCGCCCCCATCCGACTGTCATCCCGCAGCTTCGCCGAGAGAGAGAAAGCCGATTCCTCGGGCCTGGTCTTAAAGGCTGAGCTTTGCGAAATTTTCCGATACGGAGCTTTTTATACGTTATTAGCGCGGGTAATCGATGCTGGTACTTGAAAGACGGTTATCGGCTCCTTTTTTTTCACGAAAAAATAAAACGCAAGGCGAACATGTAGGAGGAGCACCGGGAGTAATGATTTATCGTGCCGACACGTATATTTATTTTTTTATTACGTCAACGAGCGCGATCGTTTATCATCGGTTGGTTTTTGCCAATGTGATTCGTGAATTATGATATTATATTTAATGAGCAAGTAGCGTAATTTCTGCTTTGATAAAAAAACGAGAACAGAATCAAATAGAATGAGAGTGCAATCGTGCGGCTGTTATCGTTAAAATTAGTATTAATCAATCAAATTTATTAATCAATCAATTCAAATACGCATAACACCAATTTTATGTTCCATATCATTAACCTTTACAACCGTAAATCCTCACCTGAAAAAAAACCCAGACCAATAAAAAAAAACTGCTTCAAACAAAGCTTTCAAAATTATCCCTAGCAATTTAGCGTAAATCACAACTCGAGCCAACAGGAGCAAAACTAAAATCCCCATAAAATTAAGCTGCAGCACCGAAACCCCATAAAAGCCGCGCGAAACGAAGAATAAAGCGGTCAAGACTATTACACGACAAAAGACATCAGCGGCAAGTCGCAACCATGGGGTTATTTATACATTTCCAGGCTCGGCGCGGTTCGTATAGGCCGGTAGAAATAAAATCAAGCGCGTCGTAGACAGCCGGCGGCGCCGAGGGCGGTATAAAAATAACGCAGTCCCATCCATCCGTCCGCGCATCTCTCATCGCCTCTCCCCCCTGTACACCAGGCGAAAACGACCGAGGCAAGGAGTTGCCGCCGCGGCAGAGATTGATTCTCACAGCCCGAGGGAGCCTAAGGGTCGAGGGGGGGGGAGGCGGAACGAACTTATCGTCGCCGGGAGAATTGAAAGCCGGAGGAGCGCCGATTCCGCGGCCGATTATCCGCGCGAAAATCTCAGCAGCGCCGCTCTACAAACCGTCCGACCCTGTACGCCCTTCTCCTCCCCCGTCCCTTAGGCTTAGATCCTATCTGGTCCGCTATAGGCTCTTTCTCTCCCGCCAGACTCTCTGACGCTACACTTTATCCCGCTCTATGTCGGCATCGATGAATCAACTGGAGAATCGCGGGATTTCCTTCTCCTCTTCCTATGTGGAAAAGAGAGTCGATTAGGAGGAAACGCTATTGAAGTGTATCATGTTTTATTGTTGTTTTTTCGGGCTTGTAAAACATGAGGAGGAGGGAACTAAGCTAAGGTGTACAGGTGGGCACAAGTGATTTTAATGCGATTCGCCGTTGGCTACCGAGAGGACAATAAGCGAGCTTTTATCATTGCGCGAGGAGGAGGTAAGACGCGCTGACTGAGCGTTGCAATTTAACGCACAATCGGCATGCAAATGGAGGAAGAGCCGTTAAGTGAATAATTGAAAGCGATGCGTCGTTAAAAATATTATGTCGAAATAAAGTTTTAATTAACGAGAAAAGCAAACAACAAATCCGCCGCGACGTTTATGTCTTAATTTAGAAAGAAGCATAAAAGAAGAAGCGATAATTCACGGATGATTTTAATTTAAAGGAATATGTATACAGCCCCATAAGCTTGTTAAACACGTTGTATTAAGAAATTCCTAATCTGAAATTCCGTCGGAGCTTGGAGCCGCCTGTATTTACCTTAATTAAAAACCCAAGCGAGCGCGAAAAATCGTTGGTGAGAAAAAGAGAAAAAAAAGAGCACACCGGCAAAACTGCAGACATGCATACACGCATTAGCACACACACACACACACAGTAGGAGCGAGACACTGGACGGTAAAGAAGCCCCAAGACTGGTCGAGAGCGCGCGCGAGGGCAGAAAAGCTGCAAAGACGCCGGCTGTATATACGCATACACCCACATGCGCTACACGGCGAAGGTCGATAAAGAGAGTAGCGTGCGCCGGAGAGGTGCGGTATAGGGCAGTCCAGCGGCAGCCGGCGCGCGGAGCTTACATTATGCAAAGCATGTGTTGGCTCGGGCCGGATTTATGGTCGGCGTTTCGCCGCAGCCCAGCCTTAACGCGGCACGTCGCGCACGCACTCTTGAGCTCTTTTTGCCTTACCAGCCACTTTCCCCCGGCGCAGTCTACGCTCTTCTTTCGACTTCTTTCGGACGCGCGCTGGATTTTCCCCCCGCGACGAACGACGACGTGTTCTCGCGCAGAGTATAACGGGGGGAAAAGTCGTGAAAAGAGCCAAGCGGGGCAATGCGTCGCATTTTTAACTCGTAAAAATTTCATCAGAACGCCCGTCCCTTCCATCGGTCTGCTCACGGCTCCGGCAGCTCGACTAGCTTAATCCTTTAAGTATGACATTTGGAAAGTCCGGGGGGTATACGAGAGCTGCTTAGACTGCCTCTCCACCCTCACTCTGCTATGCTGGCGTTTGTCTCGTCCGGCGCGCTCTCGACTCCCCCCCCCCCCCCCCCCCCCCCCCCCCCCCCCCCCCCCCCCCCGCGGCCTCCCCCCCCCCGCGCGGGCCGCCGCCCCGCCCCCGCCGCGCACAACC